>JAQGBB010000758.1:0-16748 GCA_034691745.1 Prismatolaimus dolichurus
ACTCGTGAGCTACACACTAGCACGCTGGCCAATACCTACTCATACGCAGTAAGCATTTTACTATTACTCCGCATTTGCACTCGCTCTACCTTGTAGCGTATAACTATAGGCGAATACGATGAGGAAGAAAAGTACGTACATATGACGTCACGACATGCACATATGACATCACGACACGCATATATGACGTCGCGCTACCACATAAATGCATAACATGCATAATTGCATAACGGTTCGTGCTCCCCTGAACGGTAACCGCAGGTGAAAAGTTTGCATAATTGCATATTTTCCGAAGTGCATAACTTTTGGTCGGTCCCTTCGATATGCAGTTATCCGTGTTCGACTGTACTGCATATTCGGTGCATGGTGAAGAATCAGCTCGATTACCGCTTCGGACGGCATGGTACTGACGATCCATACCGTAGCTGTATCTCCGAGATCATGTTTAGGTGCCTGCTGATTCGATCGAGTAAGCAGCTGAAACCTTTGCACTCACATACACATGTATGCATGTAGCGTCGTTGTCATGACAAACACACGTCAACATGGGAATGAGCAACGTCTCGCGCGTTTCGCCTCACCTAGCTTTTCATGCGAAATGCCTTCGAGTCGCTGAACACTATGGAAGAACACCTAAAGCACTTTCGAAAACAGTCGAGGTATGCGCGCCGCTCGAAGAACAGGAACGCGGTCGCGCCGTCGCCCACTGCGGATCCTCTTTTGAAGTGCTACAAGTCGGAGACGATCTCGACGACACCGAAAGAGGTTCGAAACATCGCGCTTATTCATATTCCGGGCCGAAAAACGGGACGACTCTACCTCGCTAACGAGTTGAAGCCAAGAGCCTCGAAGGAGGGAGCCAGCAAAGCGGACAAGAAGCATTCGAAGAACTTGGCGACGACAATTGTCGCTGAAGTGCAAATCGAACAACCACAACGTCCGCGAACGAACGAATCGATTCTCCTCTCCGGCGGGAGACACGGTATTCCACCACTTCCGCCGAGCCCGAAGCATCTGCCGCCGTCGGCGAAGCATAAACTTGTCGATCGTCTCACGCGAAGAACTTCCGGCTCGGTGAACAAGCAAAAGGCGAGCAAAGAGGAACAGCGATGGACAGGCGAGATAATCGAAGCAACGCCGCCCGGTCCTCCACATGCGAGAATGCGCCTCGTGTCCGTTTCGAACTGCAGCTTGCTCAACGCTGGAGACACGTTTAGTACGAGCTCGCGAGAGTCGAGCGCTTTTGACAAGCTCGCATCAAGAACACCGGTGGCACAGAATTTGCCCGACGTTGAAACGATGGATATTGGTCCGACGTTTCCGCGAAGAGCTTCTATCGTAATGCCTCAACCGTCTGAGACGGAAGTAGCGGAGACGACTGTCATCTTCTTCATTCACGGCGTTGGCGGTTCGGCGCTTGTTTGGAGAAAGCAGATTGAGCATTTCTCGGAAATCGGTGAGGTTTTGACGAAAATAGTTCTTTAAAAGCTAAGTCCCTCCCGCTCTTCAAACGTGACGTCATATGTACATTCCGGTGATACAAACGCATTCAGGATTCGAAATCGTCGCGGTCGATCTCATCGGCCACGGAAGAAGCTCAAGGCCGAAACATGCAGACGGCTACAAGTTTTCTCAAATTCTTAGCGACACGTTGGTGATATTTGATCGGTATTCGAAGAATCGAAACATCGTCATTGCTCACTCATATGGGTAAAGCATTTCCCGATATGGCGACGGTATTTTAAAGTTTGCTACTTTCTTCTAGTACCTGTTTCGCGGTCATTCTTTCGCGAGAGAGGTCCCATAAGATAACACACTTGGTGCTCGTCAGCTCGGGTGCTCCTATTCCGGTGGCTGCAGACGACGATTGCCTTTTCTCGATGCCAATTCTCACGCTTAGTATTCTTCGCACATGCGTTAACGGCGGATACAGAGCGTAAGGATCCAGAGCTACACCTTAAAAATTGTCAATAATTTATTTAATAATTTATCAATTTGGCTGAAATTAAAATTTATAATAATAAAAATAAACTAAAAAATAAATTTATCAATTTGGCTGAGCTGCACCTTAAAAAATTATCAATAATTTATTAATTTGACTGAAAAGTCAGCATTGTGTGGCTCTACAGGAAAGCCTTTGCAAATCCACCAACGCAGAACATGATGAACAGCGCCTTCGCTTCGACGTCGACGCGTTCACTTAAGCTAATCATCGCTGGACAGTGTTGGCCAGAAGGCGACTTTGCCTATCACCGCCTTGTATTCACGTCGACGCTGCTTGTTCATGGCTGCGTCGACAAGTTTGTCTCACTTGATGAAATGCTTGAAATGCGAAGGGTAACGGTTCTTTCAGAGCCGATTTGCTGAGTCGAATTTTGCTAGGCAGCTTACGAACTTTTTAGGCGTTACCAAATGCACGACTCGTTGCCCTCGACGAAGCTGGTCACATGGTGATGATGGAGAAAGCGGATGAAATAAATGGCTTAATTGAGGACTTTATTATGGCCGACGCAAGCGTTGCTTTGGTTGGACAAACAGAAGTTTTGACGGATAATCATTCGGGAACTCAGCGGCCGAATTCGGCAACAATAAGAAGCTTGTTTCCAACAAACTTGCTACAGAAAGCGGGTCGAGAATAATGACTTGAAACCTTTTATTGCGAATCCGTTCCTTCCGTCGTCCGTAGGCAGTTTAGACGACGGCATCAGAGGTCAGCTTTTGAGGCCCACTGACGCACGTGCGATGCCTTATACTTATGCAATCGGAGATGTCTGTCTGTCTGTCCGTCCGCTCTGCAACTTTCGAACGAAGAGGTCTAGCGGGCTGCGGTTTTTCTGGAGATACGTTGGGGGATAGGCATTTCTTTTTGTGGAAATTCCCTGGGGTTTCATGCTTCCCGAGAACGCCGATCCATAACGTCCACTTCCACGTGTATTTAGGGTGTTTGGGTTTTTTGCGCATAAGTCCATGGATGGCATGCATGCATGGATATGGCTGAGCTATGTGCACTCCCGTCATGATGTGCTCTGTAAATACTCTGTCAGCGATGGTTTTTGCCTCGATGGTTTCAGGCCCACTGGTAAATGCCATGTCAAGTTGCCTTTGTTATTACTTTAGAATGCGTTGTTGGATTTGGCTAAAATTGTGCATGCGCGTTTCGGTCTGGTGTACTTTTGAAATAATTATGCTCTTGGCATTATGTCACACTTGAGTACACCCTGTATCAGTAGGCTTCGAGGATCGGTACGCCTGACTTGTTGGTGCATACAGTAAGTTTTCCCACAGTTTTATACCGAAAACTTAATTTGAGTATCTTTATTGTCTGGGTGATCCCAATTCTACTGAGCTCAGCGTGGATGCGGAGTTGCGTTGCCACTTGACATTATGATACTTGCTAGCCAAGGGTTCATACTGCGCGGACAAGTACGACAATGAATATTGTTGCGACCTATATTAGCTTGGCAACGTAGTAGGCTGTAGTTCTTATCTATCTCGGTATCTGCGCGCGTTCGCGTTGTAAGCATGGCGCGACTCTTCAAAGGTAATATGCAAGTCTCAAAGCTCAGCGCAAAGTTTAAACCCAAATCGAGCAGTCACTCAATGCTTCATTGCTTAAGACGACCTTGCCATTCGCTCTGCAGTCGGACTCACCGTTTCGCGAAGAAGCGTGTGCTGTTAGTATCGTTCCTCCTCCAAATTTCTCTCACGCTCGTCGTCCTCGTCACAGTGTTCTACTCGCTCAAAACGCTTCGTTATTCGTTCTTCTTCGAGTGCAGCGACGAACGCTTGCGGCAGGAAGAACGCCGTCGAAGCAATCACTCTGAGGCATTCCTTCGTCGATTGTTAGCAGAACGTCAAGCTGCCGGCGATGTCTTCCTCTTTGATTTGCCTGGTCAGAAGGACTACTGTATTATTGTCGTTTCGGCCTACCGAAAAGAGCATCCCTATATCGTGCAAACTCTAGCGGCTTTGTTATCCCGTCTGTCCACTCAGGATGCGAAACGTGTGCGGATAACTGTTCTGAATGCTGAACGTCCGTCGTCGAATTACGATCTGTTATCCCTTCACGGAGGACATCCAATTACTAAACTCTTGCGAGTTGTAAACGTCGACGAAACTAGCGTGGCGACGATGGCATCGTTCAATTGGTACCAGAAGGAAATGCACGACTACATTCGAGCTTTACGCTTTGCCTCAAATGCTTCGCTGATCGGCGGTGCTTGCAAATGGGTTATATTGCTAGAAGACGACGCCTTGGCGGCACGAAATTTTTTGGCTCGAATTGATTTGGCGTTGAAATTCGACAGAAGAGACGACGAGTTGGAGAACCTGCTTGCTGTAAAGCTCTTTTACACGGAATTTTGGGCTGGTTGGTCTAATGACATTGGAGGTACCGTACGACGAGTGTTTTTAGAGACCATCACGCCTTAGCTTGAGCCTAAGCCTAAGTCTTAGCCTAAGCTTCAGTTTAAGCTCAAGCCTAAGTCGATGTTCTCTCAGAAAAAGACAAATGGTCTCTCAAAAAAGCTTTCCTGAGGTCCAGTAACTGCTAGTGCCCACTTTCACAACGTAGAAATAGACGCAGGTCAGAAAGGCTTCACTCAAATATATGAATATTACCCCTGCTGATAAGGAGACTTGACTACAACACCGCCGTAGAGCTGCATGCCAACACAGCTTTCTCTTTGATAGATATTATTCTTCTCATCTCTTGCGGGATGGTAGTTGGATCAACGATCACGGTCCTGTTGCGATGGACGCCCAAGCCTTTCTTAACAACAGCTGGAAATTGGTGGTATTATCTCCTTGCCTTCTCGTATTGGACATCCTTTTCGATCTTAGCAATTTGGCTCATTGGAAAGCAAAACATATTTCCAACCTTTCGAGTTGGTCTTCACAAACTGCCCTACGGCCCAGCCAGCACGGTCGCCGAACTCTACCAAGCACAGAGGCTACTGCCTTTGGCTGATTTTCTCTCGGACTGTCTCGCGAGCAACGAAAACAAGGCAAATAACTTTATACCGCTGGATGTGGCGATCGGCAAATATGCACGAGAAAGGAATCTCGACTTTTGGCTGCTGGTTCCAAATCCATTCCAACACCTTGGTGCGTTCTCGTCTAAGAGAGCGAGCGGAAGTGAAGGACACTGTAAACAAGTTAAGACAAGTGCAAACTTTCCCGACGATGATCTACACATAAAATGAAAACTCAGCGTTGACAACTATCGGTGAACGCGCTTCCGAGAGTCAACATAATGGCAACATGGTTGTTGTTTTAAATTTCTGACTGCTTTTCCTGATTATTCTGAATGAATGAGACGTTCCGAGCAGCAGAACTTCGCTACTGGAAGGTTGTTCTTGAGTCTAGAGGGCTGGAAGCTTGATGCTTGCGCAGCAAAACACAACACGTTTACTTCGAATTTGCTGCTCGGGATCTTCCATATAAGACGTCCGGCCTATAAACGGTGGACGGGAGGTACGAACGGACGAGGACGAATCGATAAGCAGAGTCAACTTCGAAGCTGGTAGTCGTATCTCTGCAGGGGGTGTGCATCTACCTCTGATAGTCACTTCAAAATACACTCACTAAAATTTGACATACCTCAATATTTCTGGCCAATTCAAAAGGATGGTGGTCTATATTATTCAGTCTATACTAAAATATAGAAAACGTTCGCAATCAACACATGCCATACGAGCAGCAAATGGTGCGAATGGTATAGTTACTTGATACCCAGCCTATATCACAAAGAAAACTCCCGCTGCTACACACAAAAGATTAATGCAAGCTAGCAGCTTAGTAAGACACAACTTAGTAGTTTGAACGAATTAGGCTGAAGTCACACCTAGCTAGAGTAACACCTCGACCACACCAAGTCACATGCGGACCTTCGGCCAACGCAGGCCTCCTGACTCCCGAGGTCACGAGTAGAACATCGTCAGAACGAATCGCGAAATCGAGGCAATGCCCGAGAACAGAAGACTTCCTGCCAGCGAAATCGCATTGCTTCGAAGAGCGAATGGCGCCGTGTCAAAGTAAGGACACTAGCGGACCTTCGTGCTGCATTCCATCTCTGCTTTCTCGCCGTTGAGAGCGGCGCACTTTGCATATGCATCGCGAAAAAAATAATTTTCACATTTTTCCGACCGTATTTTTTTGTCACTGCGTGAAAAGCTTTAAAACATATCAAAGAACATGCCAATACTTTTTGCATCAAAAGGTTTTAAAATCGGGGTAATAAAAAACTATGTTTCAATGCTTTGGAACACGAAAGTGTCACATTCGTGCTGGAATTTCGTAAACGCGTCAGGCCCTCAAATCGCTCGGGTGACACCGTGATTAGCATCATCATCACAGTTCGTTTGATCCTTCTGTTGCTTCAGGTAGCCGCTGTTGGTAATCTGACGTTGGCAGCATCGTGCGGATTAGACTGCTTGCCAATTGGATTTGCAAAGAGAAATGTTCAGAAGATTTCGTCAAGTACTGTATTTGTCTTTTAGCTACTGCGTTGAGGCGCGTGAGCGCACATCAGCGCTCACGCTTTTTATAAAGCACGGAGAGAAAACTTAGTTGGTCGTCAGATTTCAGCTAAAAGTAGACAGACTAAATAGATAGCAGACAGACAGAAGGGATAGCACAAGCTTGAGTGCGTTTAATCATTGACTGTTCACGCTCAGGTCTCAGCCGAAACAAACTCACAGTTCTTCCGTTACAAACACTTGGATAGGTGTCAAATGTGATACGTCGTCGATATTCTGCACGTGGCTACACGTGTTCAAAACCTCGTGCTTATGTATGATTATGCTTCTTCTCAGATCGTAATGTTGTATTAGGTTACGTTTTGCCAGCTAATATACGATCGAGCAGGTATAAGTAACGCTTGCTAGTTCTTTTATGATGGCCTGAAGTTTGCTAACTTTTTTACCCTTCAATAGCATATTCGACCATAACTGCGAAACAACTGGCATTCATCGCAATTGCCGTGTTGACACTAGCAGCAAGTGCTATTTCTTTCACCTTCTTCATATGACAACATGTGTCTATGAAAACGTTTTTTTTTTCTCAAACACTGTTAGCTTCCACGAAAAGTGCAACAGCTTCTCGTTATCTGGACGAGCTGAGACTGCATCTAGACAGACTACTGACTGTACGGTATTTTTTTAAATTTTTATAACGGCAGAATGCCTTTTGGAACATTTTTAGTAACGGCGGGACGCTTTTTTTCAGTTTTCGAACTTTTGCATTTCCGATTTACTGAAGTTGTGTGATTTTTCGCATTTTTCTTGACTTTTTGATTTTTATAACGGGAAGATGCCTTTTCGAATTTTACGTTTTTTTTTTCAAATTTTTTAGAATTTTTTTGATTTTTTTTGTAACCACAGAATGCCTTTTGCGAAATGTTCAGAAAATTTTCTGGAACATGTTCTGGAGCACTTTGGGGAACTCAGTAATCCACCAGTCGCTCATATATTTGTTGTAACAAGAGGATGCCCGAGGGGGATATATGCCTTGTACCAATCATATAGCAATGCTTTTGTCGGTCAGTGCAAAAGCACCATTCTGGTTTATCAAGGCCGTTTTCTACATGGGAGCATTTTGCCCAACCGTTGCGTGAAACACAGAAACCACGGGTTATTGGCATTGTACCTGCCGTAGACTGTCAGGGCTCATCCATTTATTAGCGTCACCTAACAATTCATAATTCTCGACTCTCCTGTCAGTCCTTCGCTACATAAGCATGCACTATCTTTTGCGCCTAGCGTCGCCTTAGGTAACGTCATTTATGAATGAGCCATTCTTGTACATGCACATGCAGCGGAGAATTATTACAGCGATGAATCGCCCTTTGCATAAATCTTTACGTGTGAAACCAACTTTGTTAGGTTCTCTTTTCCCCCATAGTGAACCCCAATGCCCATCTTTGAAGCCCTTCGAGCTATGAATCTTAGGTATCCACCTCAAGAAACCTGATCTCTATTTTTTGCTTCCAGCTCACGATCGACGCATGAGAGTCGATTTAACTATGGGGAACAAACTTTGAGACGCTCCCCTGCCCCCAATATTTCACCCCCAGGGTCCATCTTCGAAGTTGCAGTTACTCTTGACCTAAGGTATCTAACGCAAAAACCCGCGTCTCAATCGGTTGCTCCTACCTCAAGATAATTTGTCCACAGACATTTACACGAACAGAGGCTATCGCAGTAGTCTTCACTTACGTGTAAGTGGGACTAAAAATTACCAAGCAGACACTCTGTGGTACCACAGCATCAGGTCTTTGTGTGTCGATAGCATCCAGTTTCTCGTTTATAGACTTGAATCTCCTAGGCTTTGGTGAATAGGAATTCGTCCTCATCCTTTGAAAATTGTTCAATGGCATTCTATGCCATAGGATCCGATGGCCCGTGTGTTTTGCACATTGGACGGCTGTTTAGGACCGACTGTCTTCTTTTTTCATTGGTCGTTGACTTGTGCACGTGACTTGTAGTGAAGGTTCTAGTATCAAAATTATGGGACGTAGATTTTTTCACAAGCCTACCAAAGTGCGTCTGTGTAACCTGCGAGATCGTGATCCAACCAGCGGATATTATTATTAATTATTAACGCTTCTCAAAAATTTTTCTCAACCGCTTTTCCCAGACGCAGCGGATCTTTTGGTGGAATGAAACTAGCTGATGAATTTTTGCGAGACATCGTTGAGAAACGCACAAAACTCAATACAATCCACAGTGCTCGCAACTGCAGCAGAAAATTTTGCGGCAGCTCTTTCTCGTATGTACTGCATTGCCTTTCTTTCTTTTCAACGCACCGCCTTTCCAGTTTCCAATAATTTATATTTTCCCGCTCGCTGATTGGCTGGCTGGTTGTAGGACCTATGGTCAAAAACGAACTTTGTCGTTTTCGTCCTCGTCCGACGGTAGGACCTACGTTTTTTTGCAATTATGAGCAGAACAAGGACGATCTATTCACACGAGACTATAGGATCCTATGCCTAGGAACCGATGAGGACGTCAAAAACCATAGGATTCCATCCCTATTCACCAGAGCCTTCCTTGCTCTGCAGCTCCATACTGCACATCCTTTGTGCAAACAGGCAAAAAAACATTATTGGATGGTTGAATGTCAGTGAGGTTTCGAAGCTTGAACAGCACGTTGTGCCTCTGCTGAAAATTTTGATTTGGAGAGACGCAGATCCAACTGATAACATTATCGGATTGCTGCAGGGGCTGGGCAAAAGACGCCGAAAAACGGCATAAAGTTGTGCAATTGGATTGATGATTTTGCGCAATCTTTATAGGGCGAAACTTGAATTTTTCATTCTTTGAAACTGCTTTTGCTTTTGATAACTGCTAACCTAAGTTTTTGTGAAAGTCAGTTTTGAAATACTGGAATATCATGTCAATTTTCTTCAAGTTGATTTTTAAGGTTATAAGCTTTTAGGACACGTCGCACGGAACTGCGCTCTTACACGTCTGGATGACGACGGTAAGTCATCAGAAGACACAGGGGTGCTGTGCACAATATCTAATGAATTAGCAGAATTTGCATGTATCATCTATCAATGTGTTTCTTTCAGCTATTTAACGACGCACGACTAATTTGGTCGGAAGCAGATTTTGGTGGCATTCATATGACGAGAATACCGATCGGAAGTTTGTGGACACCAGACATTTTTCTCTATAAGTAGGGCCTAGCGGACACTGCACTTGCGTGCGCGCAGCGCCTAGAATGAGGGAGGAGGAATATTCACTTCAGTACTAAGCTGACGAAGAACAGAACACTTTTGAAAACAGCCGTTGTTCTAGAAGCACCAAACAGCTCGCACTTGGGCTGTGAGATCCGATATCAAATTCTCATACTAAAACGGGAAGCCAGCTATAGCTTTAAACTTTTCTTTTAAGAGCAAAGTAGGCCTGCAGCAAAGTGAGTCCAGAAGTCCATGTATTTGGGGGAGAAAACATTCTCAAAGTTGATTGAGTTCATCTGTTACTTTATTGCGCATCAAAGGTTTACGACACAGCAAGGTTGAATTTGGACAGAATTTTGAACAAAACTTGTGTAACCTTAAGTAGCAATTCGCTTTTCATTATTTTATATGAAGTGCCATCGCCGGAGACGGAAGCATTCATTCTACAGACTACCATACCGCCTTGGTTGAAAGCGATGGCTCGGTTGTTATTGTTACACCAGAAACTCTAAGCTTTTCGTGTTCCGCAAAGAGTGATGGCGACTACGAGTGTAGGCTCGTCTTTGGTTCGTGGACCCACTCGGGCGAAGACATCCACTTGCATGCTGGTAAAATCCAGATCGATTCCGACAACAACAAACTCTGGTCACTATCGAACTCGAGTGCGTGGACATCCACTCTCAAATATGACTGTTGCCCGGATCTCTACTATGAGGTTGTTTTCTGGCTTCTATTTCGAAAACGTATCGGAGACACAAATGAGTCTGCTGGACCAACACGGGGAGTTGCTTCACTCCACTCTCGAAATTCTTCCACTTACGTAAACGTTGCATATCAAGTGACCAGCCTCGAGCATCACACAAGACCTACGTGTTGTTTTCAACCCGAACAACACGGCAGAGTGGTGAGCTCGATTACGTTTACTACAGCTTTACACTGTTCATGCCTTTTCGACCCTCGTCTAAACGAGCGACGATGCCTTCAGCTTGAGATACTGATAGGCGCGAAGGACGACGACGAAGAACCAGATGTAGAGGGCGATAAAGCCCGCCCATACTATGAGATAGATGACAATAAGAACAACGCTTCCCGAGTGGCCGACGATGAAAATAGCAATAGCCGCCTGAACGACGAGATACACGATGCCAGTGAGGTCGAGCACGAGGTACGGGATCAGATAGACGGCGATCTCTTTTCGCAGACCCACGACAAGGAGTGCGAACGCGACGATGACAAAGAGCAGCTCGACGGCGCCGACGATGACCCATGTGGGATCTGAAGCGTCGTCGGCGTCGTAGTCTGGATGAAGAAGTAGAGTTGCGTTGATGTTGACGACCGTGTGATCCGAAGCGATGTGAACATTGGTCGAACTCGCGTGCACGTAGTCGGCGACAAGTTTGCCGAAAATCAAAATCGTACAAACGAGGTTCACGATGGCGACGATTAGCGCGCCGATTGCTACTGAAAATCGAGAGAAATTTCTGTAGGCCTGGGCACCTCCGCAAAAAGCTATCAAAAAACTAGCATGGCTTAAATTAGAGCTTCCTTTCCACCATGTTTCAAACAATTAATTTCTTGAATAGAAACTGTTGTAAATGAAAAAGAAATTAATTTGTTGAGTTAAAGGCATTGATTTTTGCCTTTAAATTAATAAACCAAGGAGATTATTGAACAGCTTTTTGCCGCATAGTTTATCTAGCGTACCATGACAGCATCCGCAGCAGCATCGCCACCTTCGATTCCCGTCATCGAAATACGTTCTCGCCATCAAACTAGTCAATATGTGTCATACGCCGACCAGAGACGAGGAAGAATTGAAGACGTCAGCCAAGAGCTTTAGGGGTTCCGTCAAAAGAGCAAAAATAAATCTGTTAGATATGGCAAATTTGACAAGCCAGATCTAGCAAAGTTTGCGGCAAATGACGTCTGCTACAAATGCGTGAATGTAGCAGAAACCGGCGGAGCGCTCCTCTCGCTAACTGGGCCATATGCGGAACAACGTACCTCTTTGGCTTTTTTGCTCTGCTGCATTTGTCGATTTGCGACATTCGCGCGTTTGTAACAGACATCATTTGTCGCAAACTTTGCCAGATGTGGCATCGAAAATTTGCTACATCTGGCATGACACATTTATTAGATTTAAGTCTGCAATTATGACGGTTTTCCCTATTTTCAAATCTGCAACGTTACGTTGGCAAATCCATGGCCCTTGAAAAACGGCACGGGAACCTCAAACTCTTCGACTGCGATTCTGAAGCTCTTTTTACTGATGCGAGTAGTCGTCATAAAACGTTTTTGCAGGCGCTCAGACAGAGGTTAGCCTTTCTGTATTTTGATGCTGCACACACAGAAAGAAACGTTCGTAATAATAACAGAAGCTTTGCGCGAACTTTGGTTTACATTATCTTGCAAATGCATTTGACTTTTTTCGCAAAAAAAGACTGAGCATATGTGATTACGTTGTGAGTGTTACCTACTCTTCAGCGGCGGTGCTTCTCGCTGTTGTTGGCAAACTGGCAGGAGGGGGAACGACAAACGATGCGCAGTCATTCGTTCAATAGAGAGTAACTCTCGTCGAGCGAAACGCGTAACAGAAGCCCGCTTTGCTGAGCGTCCGTTGCGGCATAAATCACTGTGCTTTTTTGGTCTCGCGTTGCTGCTGCAACTGCCGATGGGACTGAGAGAATGAGGCGAGATCGCAGAAGAACTCCTTGGGTTTCGACGCAGAAATCTCGCTGAAAGTGAACAGAGAGATATCACATTAAAAAAATTCCTGATTAATCGAATTTTCAAATAAGTGGTTCGTGTCAAGGGAAGTGTTACGCATTTTCGGTGTAAATGAAAAACATGCTAGAAATTTGGCAATTTGACAATAAGAATTTTGCAAATTTTTCAACAATTTACCAAAGTACTGAACTGAGTTTTTGAGCTGCGGGTCTAGTGCGAATCCCGAAAGTAGTCTTTCTTGACCATAAGCATAGATTTACACTTTGTTTCATTTCCGTGCTGTGAGTTTGCACTTCGCGCAGTCTAGCTTCAGCGCCTTGGGGAAAATCCGTGAGATTTTTCGGACGTTGCGCTCTTCGCTTTCGGCAATCGCCGCCTTTTCGGCGTGCACCGAGACGATGCAGTCTTGACGTAGTCGAGTTCAGGTGCGAGCTCACCCATAAATCAATTAAGCTAAGAACAGACAGAACGTCAAACGCGTCGCGGTTACCACCGCTATGACGTCGCAAAATAAATTATGGATCAGTTTTGGTGCAAAGTTGACGATGCATCTTTAGCCAAATAAGAACTTTTAAATTAAAATCAATTTTAAATTTAGAAAGTTGCTGAAAAACTCGAAATCGGGCAAATCGGCTCTCGAGCAGCTCCTTCGTTTGCTCGTCCCAGGTAAACGAAGATCCGCAGCCTCCTTCGCAAGCTCACATTCGTCGGCCTTTTCTATCGTGTGCGAAAGTTTTGCTGAATCTGCTCTCCGTGCATGACTTTGCGTCGCCACTACTCGAGGCGTTTGGGCTAACGTTCATACGTCGTACGTGACGATGGCGAACGCCGGCCTTTTCACCGATGGCCGAAAGTACTTCTATACTCCGCTGCTTCTTCTGGTGTAACCATCGATGAAAGTGTTCGAGAATTGCGACGACCGCTATAACACTCGCTCGCAAGAACAGAAGTTGATGTTAAGCTTGTGCCCAAGGTTTCGAACATTATCGATTGGTTCTTAAGGACGTTCGCGATGTGCGTCGTGCATCCGCACATGCATCGCTTTAGCGTCGGTTTTTCAAAATTCAGCTGACCGTTGAGGATCGTATACAGTCTGTGGATGCGGTGCGCCATTTGCCTCCGATGGATGAGGGGGCGGTGTTTGAACATGTCGGCGTAATTGGCGAAGCCAACCACTACCAGCGGCTACAGATTTCTGGAAGTTTCTTTGCAGCGGGTCCCTTGTAAAAGCGAAGAAAAGCCAGTGGAGCTCAGAGCTGGCGAGAACTAGTGCATTCAACAGTGTAGAAGAGGCGACTAGGTGACTGCTGTAAAGTCCAACGAGTAAATCGGCAAAGCCGAAAAGGGATCCTGCCGTTTGAAGAAAAAACACGAGCACAACTTTTTGAAGCAAGAGAGAAAAGGAGGCCACGAGTTGTCGGCTTACTGGCTTACTATTTTTTACTTTTTGGCGTGGCAGGATGCCTTTTTGGCCTCATTGGCAAGTTGTCGCCTACCCATGGCAAAGTGGCCTATCTTGGGCAGGTTGCTCACACCTTCCGTTAACTTTTTTGGTCGGAAGGGATAATGGTCGGCGGATGGATACGGGGGAATAGTCGACGTCCGAACAGCAAGCATAATTGCCGACGATGCCGACCAAACTCGAGGTGAGCGTCGACACGTCGTACGTGAGCTCCACGACTGTGGTAGAATAAGCTGACCGCGCAGCTCATGTGGAGGAGCGACTCGATCGTAGGAACTGCGTACAAAATGTCCCAAGTGACGGCGTTGACGATGTTCACATGGTCGGTGTACTCCTCGAAATTCTCTTGGAAATGGTCGACGAAGAACGAGACGGGGAACACTCACGTGAGCATGGGCATTGAAAACGAAATGGCGATGACGGCGGCGATGAATCTCGGTGTATTAAAAAGGGCGTAGATATAGTAGATGGCGAGAAATCGATCGATAGCGATCACCAAATCGGTCGCGAATTCCAGATACCTAGTAAGGCGGTGACATTTAGCTGCCAAAGGGCAGAAAAGGAAGTCAATCGATAAATCCGTAAATAAAAAAATCGTAAAGCAAAAATTAAAAAATCAGTAAATAAATAAATTTAAAATAAAATAAATTAAAATAAATAAATAACTGCTCAAGTCAATATTGGCTTTGTGGTTTACTAGTAGGCAGGCAGGATGCACTTCGGCGTCTGCCGGTCCACTTGTTTAATTGATACGGCAATGTCCGCAAAGGCGTTTTTGTAGATAGATGGAGTTCTCCTATGGCCGAATAGTTAGTGCGTTTGGTTTGTGCGCAGAAGTTCGATTCCCAGGTGACACGAACATCTTTTTTTCGCTCTTTTTTACCACCTAATCGAACTTGAGTATGACTGCATTTAGTCGTTCTGATATGTAACAGTCGCCATCCCACAAAACGCAGACCAAATCATGGGTATTCTCGATGGATAGACTTCAAATCCAGAAGATACGTTTTTCGACTTCGTCGATTCACTTGTGTTGTTGAAAATCCGTTTCTGTTATTTATTCAATTTTTGATTTCCAGTTCAATTATTTAGATTTTTAGTTTTAAATCGGACTATAGGCGGTATCAAAAATTATACAGAGTGAATGCATTTTCGTACGAGCTCATTTTTCCCACGTTTGCCACAGACGCGTATCCTACGCAGTCGATGAGAAAAGAAAGGGTGGGTATGCGGTCACTCTGTCCAGAACTTGCTACGTCTGCTTGTTTGTTTGTGTTTGTTTGTTCCAGTTTAGCGCTCGCAAAAATGAACCGATCGGCTGAAATTTGGAACAAAGAGCCTCCTAGGGTCCAGTTGGGTCCCATAAAAAGACGAAAACTTTAGGGTGACTGTGGACCCCTGTTTGGGGTCAGAAAATGGTTTTCGATGTAACTATAAGTGTATTGTCCAGTTTCTTCGTTTCTAACACCCTCGAAAATAACCAAAATTGGCAAAGATCGTTAGAAAGTAGTAAAAATATTTTGGCTCTGAAAGCTGTAGCAGCCCGAAAAGGCGTTTGGGGGGGGGGGCGAAGTCCCGAATAAAATAAACCAATTTCTTCATTTTTAACATGCTTGAAAATTATAAAAAAAATCGGCAAAAAGAACTAGAAACTAGTAAAAGTATTTTGTAGAGAAAATTTTGTAGGCCAAAAGGGGATTCGGGTTGCAAAGCCGCCAAATAAAATAATTAAATTCCGACGTCTTTAACATGCTAGAAAGTCGCCAAAAATGAAGAAAAAACGACGAGAAGCTGTAAAAAATATTTTGCAGAAAACATTGTAAGCTAAAAGGGGGGTTCGAGTGCCAAGCCCCAGAATAAAAGCATTTTTGGTCACGGCTTCTTGATCAAGATCACCACGGAAAGACAATTTAATCACAAGGATCCCTATTGATCAAAAACATGATCAGTTTTTTGTAAATTTCTGTCTCAAGATCGAAAAATAATATCAAATTCGTTTTACTTGTATGAACAACTACTCATGGAGTTTGCTTCTACACGTGTAGTCGAACGCTCATGCTATGGTATAATATGTGTTTCACATGTATATTATGTGCAGTGTCTTTGCAAATGGTAAACTTTAACCTTTCTTCTATCGTCGCTGCGCAACGACGTTAACGTGCGCCACCGAAAAGAAATGTGTGAAAAACAGAGCCAGCTAGACCCAGTGCGTCATTTATAAATCATCTGAGCAGCGATTTGAAAGAAATGCAAGCGAAGATTAAGTTTTCGTAAACCAAAGATTGCGATTAAAATTTGCAATTTCGACGACAGTAAAATGCGAAAGAACTACGATATGAGTTTACGCATTGTCGTTGCGTTGAGTTTTCAAAGGCTATTTGTAGATGCAAGTGCACGACACAGGAAGAATGTCACCGGACGTAGGATTGTTGCCGCAGTGGTACTGGTATTGATCGGGCTTCTTCGCATCGCACATGGTGACACACTGATCGAGACCGTAGGCACAAAAGTCGGTGTTTGCCTTAGCGCTGAAGCGGACACTTTCTTTTGCATCATTCAGGAGCTAAAAGCCCAAGTCGAATAAAATCGACAACATCCTCGCTTTCCGAAACTGGCATATTATGGTCTAAGTGAAGACAGAGGGTTTTGCTTGTCACCACAAAAATCGCATAAGGTTCAAATTGCCCAAATAGACAAAAAGTAAAAATCAAATTTTCCCGTCAACAAAATTCTTTTTTTTGGTCAAATAATTTTCATAAAACAATTTTCTGCTTATTTTCGTGTTTTACGAAAAAAAAAATCACTCATTCTCTTCTAAAGCCGAAAATACACGTACCGACCGAGTCCGGCGGATCGATCCGCCGGACTCGGTCG
>JAQGBB010000759.1:0-16747 GCA_034691745.1 Prismatolaimus dolichurus
ATCGAGCGTCCCCGGTCGAAGGGGCGCGGTGGGCATCGCTCGCGTCGAGAGCGACGACGAGATGGACGACACACTGTTCGAACGTGACGCG
Organism: Prismatolaimus dolichurus; assembly: GCA_034691745.1. NCBI lineage: Eukaryota > Metazoa > Nematoda > Enoplea > Triplonchida > Prismatolaimidae > Prismatolaimus > Prismatolaimus dolichurus. Next base: position 92 of record JAQGBB010000759.1, read on the forward strand.
ACGGTGGGAGGCCCAAAGGCGCGCGGCGGACGAGCGACACGAGCCGCGAGGGCGCCTCCGGCGAAGCGCGCGAGTGGGCGACTTGCAGCGGCCCAGGTTAGTGATGACGACGTCGAGATTGTGAGCGTCGAGAGTGATGAGTCGTACGGCGCGAGGCCGAAACGCAGGAGTGCGGCGAAGAAGAGCTCGCCGAAGAAGCGTGGGCGGAAGTAGTATGTATTGTACGTAAGATTATTGATCGAGACTTGGTATGGTTGACACCAGTCAGGCACACGTTCCGTGTATGTACGCGTTATCGATCGATAATTTGCGGCAATGGCCTACGTGTCGTAGTGTTTTTGCTATATCACATGCTCGTCACGTGACCGTCTGGTTTTTTAACTGTACTGCGTGTAATTACTTGTATCGCGGTTTGTTCGACGGGTGTATATCACTTTTTGACACGGCGGCAAGCTTGTGGGAAAATCGATTTTTCTCGTCTTTGCTTGTTTCCGGTTGCGTTATACGGATGGTCGTATGCGTTAGCTGATGATGACTGACTCTTTTGTTGCTTACGTAGTGTTAATATCTTTCGTGTCGCTAATAAACGGCTTTCGTTCTACTTCGCTGAGCTGATTTGGAGAGGAAATTAGCTTGTTTATGATGTAGTTATGCGTGTTCTGTTAGTGTAGGCGTTCTTCCGTCGACGCAGCTATTCGCACGATTTCTAGGTAGTTGCATTGAACAAGTAAATCGGCAAGGCTGAAAAGGCATCCTGCTGTTTGACAAAAAACACGAGCACACAAGCAAAAATTTTTTTTAGGGGGCTTCGCTTTTCCCTCCGAACCCCTACCATTGGCAAGTTGCCGCCTATCCTTGGCAGATTGCTCACACCGTCTGCTAACTTTTATTTTTGAAATGGCGGGTGCTTTTTGGCACCATTGAAAAGTTGCTGCCTACTGTAGGCAAGCTGCTCACACTGTCCACTAACTTTCGTCCGAGGAGGACTTGTCTCAACTGACCAGTTAGCTATCCTTTTGGTCGCTCACTCGGCAGGATGCAAAAACGAAAAAATTGCCTAAAACGGCATTATCGAAGCAAGAGTTTGCACAATCGATGTAGAGATGGAGAATATGTTTGCAGTAGGCCAAGCAGGAACGTGGCCCGAGAGGTGTCACGAAAACGTTGCCGAGTACTGGAACATCAGTCGTCATTTCCCCTCAGGTCGTCCCTCTCTATCCCCAAAAAATCAAAAGTGAGAGGCTAATCTACTCGAAGATGCCGGAACACCTGGGTGTTCCAGCCTACTCCAGAACATTGTAGAACTGCGTTTGTTTTGCATGCAGTAAAGAGCGCGCATGACGGCGACCGCCTCATAGACAGATCCCAACCAGCTGTTCTGAGAGTATGCAGGAGAAATTGTTGCTTGCCACCTACAGGCAGGTCCGGGTCGAATACGAAATCGTAAGTGTAAAAGTTTCGTCCCACGGTGTACCGAATTTCGTGCTTTTTTTGTAAAGACAGGATGCTGTCGCTTTGCTGGTTTCCTTATCCCTGTAGCAGCCGGCTGTAGGCCTATTCCAGTGAGAATTTACTGTGTATCATCAGCGAAGAAAGCCGCAAATTCACGATATAAACGGTCTATCAATGTTTTCCAGATAGTGCCACTACACTTGCGAAAGTTTGGGAGTTGCCCATCCGCAGGTGGTCTTACGACCGCACTAATGCGGCGGGTGGAGTCCAATATACCGGACGCACAGGCATCGGCGCTCCGCTTCTGATTTACGCCTGCTCTCGTTTGGCCGATAAGTGCCATCGTAGAGGTTAATTCCGCTCCCTATTTCATGCGCTGGGTCTGCGCGGGTCCTCGAAAGCTGGCTTGAAAAGCGGTCTTGTCATCAGACACTGTCTCTGTCGGCGTCTAACGTCTCGACCACTGTTTTTGCAGTTTTTCACGGGGAATTGAACCTGCAATCTCTCGATCGCAGTCTACCGGCAAACCACTGCGCCAACAGGACAGACGACTCGGGAAAGTTGCTGACCATTGGCGACCTCGATCTCTTTCACAACACCCGTCGAATAAGCATTCTCATTTGAGCTCCCGTTCACCTTTGAGCCTCGTTCGTCCCAGAAGCGAGAGGAAATGACCTTTTAGAATTTTCTCCTCCACCGAATGTGTAAGCACCCACGAGAGTTTCGACTTCTCGCCGGTCAAAAATTTCTCGTCCACAAAATGAGCAGTAGCCCGAAAGTGTCCCCCATTCACAGCGTGAAGGCTTTTCGCAAATCAAACAGCGGCGCGCTCTCGCCGGTCACCAACCAGCGACACGCAATTAGGCGCCCCCGACAATGCTCCGTGCGTGATCGACGCGCCGAAAACGAAATCACTTTCAATTTACACTTCATGTGCGCGAGCCTACACTTGTTTACAATTTTTGAGGGCGATTTTCGAAAGAGAGTGACCGGCGTGCAAGCGTCTGTGAAGCAATTTCGCGCTTGTCGCTCAGCGTGGCTTCCACCTTCGCCCGGCGAACAAAGCATGTACGCCGGTCCGCCACCATTATTTGAAGTTAATGAGAGGGTAGCTTTAAATAAAGGCCTATAATTAACCACACTTGCTGTGCGTCCAGACGCGATGAATAGAAATTGTCGGCGCGGTCTAGCTGTCGCAGCGTGTTTGATTTTGAGGCGGTCATTTTCGCGCGTGCTCAAGTGCCTACCCTTCCGTCCTCAAATGATCGACGCGGCACGTGCCATGCATCTCGGTCGAAAGGGCGGAAAAAACTGTTTAGGCGACAAATTTTTTGCTAGCATCATTGCGTTCGACACGTGACATCGTGTTTTCGAAAAGTACACTTTTTAGGCACACGGCCGCGGTCACAAGAAGCTAACTATCGAACGATTTTTTTCGCGGAGCCTTGGGGCTAAAAAGTAAGGTTACGTTTGAAGACTTACCTCGCGGGTCCAATCCAATACTCACCGAATGGGCCGTGCCAAAGGGTCTGGTAGATGCCATGTAAAAATGTTTCCCACAAAACTCCAAGGGAACTTCCTGCCACTGCGTAGTACAGAACTATCACGTGGCTCAGAAGTTCCTGCCCATTGGCAAGTTGACATAACATTCACAACGGGTTTCCGCGCGATTGGCTGAACATAGCGATTTTCAATATGTGAAAAAATACAGTTATGGTTTTGATGTATCTGAAGCTAGAGGCTAGATCCCATCGCCCGATTGTTAAAACTGATTACGAAATCCGATGTCAACTTGCCAGTGGAAAACGGGCTTTTGGGCTAAGTAATATCATCGATTTTTGTCATAAGTGGATTCCAGGCCCACTGGCACAATATGCGTGAGTGGGCCCCGACGTTTGGTATATCGCATTCTGCTTCACTCCTACAGTAGGAAAGATATTTTCCTCGAGTTTTTGCCGCCCTGCATGACATCCGCGGCTTTTTGCCCTTTACATGCGGCGGCGGCACTCTCGTGTAGGCGCGCTTAATTTCCGGCGTTAATCAATCAGCGCAAAACACATTTGCATTGACGACAACGACCCGGCCAGAAATTACCTCCTTCGCAAGAGAGAATTGAGCAATTTCGCGCGTCAAGAACTACGGTCGCCCACCTTGTTTTGCTCGAATTCGGACGGCTAAGCTAATCGGTCACTGACGCAAGTCGGCGAGATTTGACCGAAAACCGCCGAGTGCCGAGACCAGGGTGTTGTTTCCGCAAAAACCGATCAAAAATGCGTGACAAGGTAAACAGTTTAGCCGGTTAGGCGGCCGTGGCTAAAAGTCTAACCCCTTTCAAGCCGAAGTTTGCTACTTTGTGTCAGACGTTTACGTTGTAACGCGAGCGTCTGCAAACATCGCGAGTCGAAGCTGCTACTTCGACGAACAGGCGACGACAGAGTACTGCTTCGACGATGATTTGGGTTCTTCTCGCAGCCTTTTGGATTGGAGGTAATAATTCAAGATGAATGCTTTACCTAGGTAGTGTTGTTACGGGCTGACAAAGATAGCATTTTGATTTCTAAAAAAATGCAAAAATTTCGAAAAACTTGCTACTGATTTTTCGTCGATTTTTCTTACTTTTATTTCCAGCATTTTTATACATTTCTCTAATACTTTCATTTTTTGCTTTTTACACCTTTGTGCAGCGACGGTGAAAAGAGAAGTTTGCCGAATGGATTCGATATTGATTCGCCGTCTCAAATTAATTCCATTTGTTTTGATTTAATTTGAACTTAGGCTAAGTCGGCGTTTTTTGCGAAAATTTTGGATTTTTCATTGCTTTCAAATATTTTACGACCCTCGAAATTTCAGTTCCAATTGCAGAATGTGTACGCTTTTCCATTTGACTCTGAAAATTTTAGTTTTTGAGCGTTACCATTTTCTACTTCGCTTTATGCGGCCGTATTCTGAGACTTAAAGGTTGCCTTTTGCACACTCCTCCAATTATTAAAGTTTTGAAAAAGTTGTTTTTAAAATGCTTTTCTTGACTTTTAGAATGTTTTTTAAAGATGACTTTTTCATATCAGAATAGCGACGAAAAATTTGACCAAAAACTCAAACTTTTCGCCGAAAGGTCGAGTAGCTGAATAGCATCGGTTTCAGAGCCGGACTTTTCATTTCTGTGAATACGGCCGCTGATCTACTTTTCATTGGCAAATTACAATTTTTGCTTATTTTCGATCATCAAGCACTCAAAATAATCGTCAAACTTAATACTTTTAGCCGCGACGGCGCAAAGTCGCGAAGAGGGGCGAATCTTCCAGTACGCGCCGCCGAACACACAGGTCACGCTGAATCGCGATCTCCGTCGCTTCATCGCTGACAATCGCGAGTGCATCTTCAAGCTCTACCCAACGAGCAACAGCCTCACCGACTTCACGGCGTTTAAGTGGGACCCCGTTCGGCATCTCTTGCTCACGACGCAGAACATCACACGACCGCTCGGTCATTTCTACGACTTCGACTTCGCCTACACGTGCATGGACTTTCGATCGGAACGCGTTCGTGTCATCGTTCGCGTTTCGGACGAAAATCGATTTTCGCCCAAATTCGCGCAGCGATTCTATCGATTTTTGGTTCCACTCGTCGCCCGACGGGGGTACGTTCTCGGCGAGGTCTCGGCGAGCGACGACGATACAATCATCTACAATTCGGCGATCGACTATCAGTCGCCGAAGGATGCACGCCGACTTCGGATCGACGTTGATGCGGCGGGAAAGCTCACGCTTGCGAGCGATCTTTCGGCACTCACCGGCGTCGGACAGAGTCCACACGAGTACACGACGACGGTCGAAGCGTGCGACTATGGATCACCGAGGAAGTGTACTACGGCGACGATCGTTGTTCATCTGGTCGAAGTTACAGGTTCGCAAATCAATAAAATCGATAAAAATAAATAAAATAGATAAAAGCAATAAAATGGATAAAAATCAATAAATTCATCGATCAAAAATCGACCAGTCAGCGTCAACGATCGATAAATCGATAAGTCGTTTTTCTAAGGGCTATCTTAGGAATGAAATTTTTTTAAATATGCAGAGCCGATCGGTGTTCGCGTTCTTGCCGCAACGGCGACCTATCAGATCGTCTGCTGGAAGCGACCCCTCTATGGAACGGTCGATCGCTATCGTGTGACGTTCGTTCCCCAAAATCCGCTTCTCCATGCACAGAATAACACCGGTCCGTACGTCGACGCAAGAACGGACGCTGACGAACAGTGCGCAGTGCTGCGTCAGAGCATCAGCGTTGGAAGTGCTCAGTACGTGTACGTCTTTGCGAAGAACGATCGCGAGACGACGCCGAGCCAGCCGATCCTGGTTAAAATCGTTGAAGGTTAGCTTAATCGATTGATCTCAGGGAATTATTAATTTGGAAATTATCGATTTTCAGCGGTTACTAACTGCAGTGGAACATGTTCTAATCGTGGAACGCCAATGTGCTACTTCGAGAACGGCAGCTTCGTGCAGTATAAGCAGAGGGAGCAGAGCTATTGCACGTGTTTGCCAGCGTACTATGGTGAAGCTTGTCAGTTTTCAGGTACTTGACTATCTTGTTCAAAAGTGGGAAGAATACGGTATCCCTTCAAATTATCGATTTTCGACTTCAATTTTATTCGTTTTCATTTTTCCTCAAATTTCAATTTTCTATAAACAAAATTGGAATATTTCCTCAGAATTCTGCGACACGATTCATACCGATTACGGTCTAACGGGTATCTTCGTCTGGACGAGAAGTGATGTCTACACCATCACGGGTGCCCGTTGCCCATACGGTCCACCCGAGCACTACGCATTTCGTAATTGCACCTACGACCATCGCAAGCGGGCGCCCGTCTGGGATCAGTTCGAGCTCCAAGATGGTCTCTGCTACTCAAAAGTGAGGAAAAATCTTAAAAAATTGATTTTTTTGCTTTTAAAATTCTTTGTTTTTCTACCTCAGAATTCCATGTTCTACAATCTCTCAACGATGGAGCAAAACTTCAACAATTCCATCTCTTCACCTCAAACGCCCGAAAAGACGAAACAAGCACTGACCGATCTTGCCCAAAACGTGGAAGTCCAGCTACATGCCGCTTACACGGATAAGGAGGTGTGAATTCGCGTGACTCCTCCAGTCACGTGACTGACGGGTGGGATTTTTCGCTAATCCGACGCAGGTTGGCCGCAAGCTCGTCGACATAATCGGGAACGCGATGGACGTAAACAAATCTGCGATCGATTTGTCGTCACGGCAAGCTTTCGGCAAACAGTGAGCACCAATTATCGCAGCTAATTCGATTAGCGTCTCCTTCCGGTCATTGACTCGCTCTCTCATCACAGGTTTGTTAAGCTTCTCGTCGACTACGCCGAGAATGCGTTGCTAGGCGACGGGAAAAATGAGTCACAGTTGAGTGTCCAGACGGGAAAAATAATCGTCGCTGTGCGCGAAGTGTCGAATCTCACGAGGGGGAAGAGTCCGAGGAGTATCAAAATGAATATGGGAAAGGTGAAAATGGTGCTTGGTGTGTACAACTTAATCAATAAATCAATAACTGACTGCAAAGACCGGAAAAATCAATACAGGAGTTATTGAAATCACTAAATCAATTAATGGAATCAATAAAGCAATGAATGAAATCAATAAATCGATTAATGAAATCAATAAATTGATTAATGAAATCAATATATCGATTAATGAAATCAATAAATCGATTAAATGTAGACCTGCAGTAGTGACGCGATTTGTTTCAGAAAGCTCGAATTTCCGTTCCGACCTCCGTCCTCTCGAAGGCGGCGGCACAAACGGGATCAAGCCGCCTAACGGCAATCTACCTTGAAAATTCCGAGTTCTACCCGGGAACGAACACGAATCCGAATCCTGTGCTCGAGATCAACATGCCCGACGCGTACACAAGCAATGGGGAGATGCTAGTTACATACGCCATCGATCTTGACGACAATGTAGTGAGAATTTTTTCAAATCGAAAAATTTGAAAAATGAAAATCTGATTGAACTGTAGTTCGCAAATCACACGTGTGTCTACTGGAACGAGGCGTCGTCCGACTGGGCGACCGACGGCGTTCGAACACTCAGGGCCGGAGGCGATGACGGCCGCGTTGAGTGTGAATCAACGCACTTCACTGGTTTCTCGATTCTGCTTGTAAACTTTAGAAGGATGAGCGTGAGCTTCTTCATCGACCGATTAGCTGCTTGTTATCCATAGGATATCTACGGCGAGGAAATCGATTATACAAATCGACAAACGCTGAACGTCCTCTCGTGGATAGGCTGTGCCCTCTCGATGATCGGTCTTCTTATCACGATGGTGACGTATTCGATTTTCAAGTACGCTGTTGTCAAAGCGTCATCTTTAGCTAGCTGCGAAAAAAACTGACCGTTATCGATTGATATTACAATTATTGAATCTATCGATACCGATTTTCGAATCGATGCTTTTCGATTTTCGAATCGATTTTCTTAAATTGCTGTCGTAACCCGCTTGGTGCTGAGCACTACCGTGCTCACTCTCATGCGTCGACCGACTCGGTCACAAAAGGATCGATCGATTCGAAGTCGATTGCTACCGTAATCCGCTTCAATCGCTCCACGTTCTTTTACAGATGCCTGAATCGCGACTACGCCGGCAAAATTCTTCTCAACCTCTGTGCCGCGATGTTCCTGATGAACCTCTTCTTCGTGCTGAGCTCGTTAAAGCCATACATCGGTTATCGATTGGGCGTGTGCGCCGTTATCGGCGCCATGGTGCACCTCTCGACCCTCGCCTCACTGATGTGGATGGGCGTCGAGGCATCCCATATGTACCACATGTTCGTGAACGTCTTCGTTTCAACGGAGAAATGCTTCATGATCAAACGCGCCATCTTTGCTTGGGGTATGCCCTGAGGCGATAAAAACAGAATCCTCGAAATTTCCCATTTTGTCTTTCATTAGGAACACCATTCCTCATCGTCCTGATAACGATGGCGACCGACATTCGAAACTACGATACGGATGGTGACTTGGAAAATCAATAGTAAAAAATCAATAATCGATCAAAGTCAATTTTAGGTAAAAATCGATAACCATTCCGATTTTAGCTGTCACCTCTCGCGCAAAAATGAGCCGCTCTACTACGGCACGTATCTCGCGCCGGCGTGTCTCATCCTGGTGTTCAACTGCGTCGTGTTCGCGCTCCTCGTTCGCGTTCTAGTCCAGTCGGCGACGACGAGTTTGCCCGTCGAGAGCGCGAACATGCCGGCGAAACGCAGCACCTACGTGGTTCAGATTCGGGGCGCGCTAACCGTGATGGTCTTGCTTGGCATCACCTGGGTGTTCGGAGCGTTCGCCATCGGAGACGCGCGGCTCCCGTTCATGTACGCGTTCTGCGTTCTCAACTCACTCCAGGTAAACAATATAATCTACATTTAAAAAATATTGCAAATTTCATTACGTCGAAAAAATCGCACACGTCGTTCCGCAATTCAGTGAGGACCGGCGTGTTCTGCGCTTTTTTCTTTTAAATTTGACATTGTTTTCGAATGTTTGAAATTTCTAAATTTTTTGTAAATTTGTAAATTGTAATTTCTAATTAATTTGTAATTAATAATTTGTAGTCTGTAATAATTTGTAACACAAATTTAAATAAATTATTTACAAAATATTAAAAACCACGATTTTGGAGCAATTCTCTGATTTTTGAACAAAAGAGCAGATTCTTCGACATTCAGAAAAAAATGCGAAATTGTTCAATTTTTAAGTTATAAATTTTACTATTTTTTGACAACAAATAAATTTCGTCGATTTTCGTGATTTTGTGAAGTCCCCGTCTAAAACTCTACAGGGCTTTATCATCTTCGTCGTTCGCTGCCTCTCCTACGACGAGGCGCGCTTCGCATGGCAGATGCTCTGGGAGACCGGCAAATTCAAGACGCATCGCGGTAAGCCTGTCTCCCACTCGACCGATCACACGGGCAGCTCTGGCAGCTACAAGCAGTTGAGCCTCTCGAAGTCTCTGAGTGTGCACAGCGCCAGCGGGCTGGGCACCGATCGATCTGATACGTCATCGCGCCGCAAGAATGCGAAGCTCTCGGAGAGCGCCAGCCTCATCGGCGGCGAGCTAATCCGACCCGAGACGGAGCTCGTCAACGCACTGAAGCAGCCGGTCCACGGGCAGTTTACGGAGCCGTCGAGTCCGGTTTTTCACGAGTTCTATCGTCACCACCATGCGCAACATGTTAGCTTCGTCGGCGCACCGGAAGTCATTCATAATTAGATGAGATGTAAGGAATCTCGTCGATTTGTGCATTCGAAGAAACGACAGTATTTTCTCATAGATATTATTTTCTCCTCGTTTCACCTTGTATCTGTTTTGTGGTGCACAATATTAATATTTTGTGTAGTGTCGTTAGAAAGTCCGCGTGGAACTCAAAGTCACTTGATGGGACAAGTCATTGGCGATAAACGGTGATTGGTCCAGAGCTTGCCTGTCAAATAAGTGCTGAAATCCGATTGGCTGAAATGGCACCGACGGGCTTCCGATCCAAAATCGGAAGTGTTCAGAAAAAACGGTCCCGTCGTTCGGAACACACATTCAAAATCCGAAGAAAGGACAGAGATCGATCTAGGCTAGAACCCGAATCTACAAAAGTTTTTGAGCCTAAACCAAAGCCGAACATCACCCAAGTCGGCGCCGAATTTTTAAAATTGTTAGAGGACAAGTTTTCACCGTCCGGCTAAAATTTTCCGGTGAAATGAAGAAATTCCCGCTCCCTGATTTGCTGCTCAATCTTGATCCAGTAGTAAAACGGCAGCCAGTTCTTTATACATAAACCCAATCCGAATTCAGGATTTTGATCAGAACCCGAACTCAGAGTTTGAACTCGAATCGTAAAAGCTACCCAAACGGCTAAAATTCGATCTCTGCATAAAACAGATTCAAATACTCAAAAATGAGCTGAATACTCCAGTTGCAAGAGATTATAGCACAAGTGGACCGGCAAAGCCGAAAGGCATCCGGCTTTAAACAAAAACGCACCACGCAAATACGTTGTGTTCTGGAACACCGTGGAACAACTTAGAACACTCTGGAACAAAGTGTAACATAATCGGCTAATCGTCCGCTAACTTTCATTTTCCGAGGGGGAAGGGGGAATTCCCAATCTGACCAGTTAGCCTCCTCTTTTTAGCGCTCGCCATTGCCGGATACAAAAAGGCTTAAATTAGCATACAGTATGGTTAATACTCAAAAGATTAGGAACCAACCTGCTGAAAAAGCTTTCTATTTTTAGTCAAAACTTTTTATCGTTTTGAGAAATACAATTTACGACGGCACCAATGTCTTCATTTCACGACTTTCGGCCAGCTTCTTTCGACAGAGGCTATTCACCACCGCGGCTCCGACGGTGTCGCCAAACACCGTAAAACAGGTTCGTATTCGGTCCCTAAAAGAGGGCGACAAACGCTTGTTTCCGGAGCTGCTCCAAAAATCTGGACGGATTTTCGTACAGGAACCAATCAGCGGGCACCACGAGCGCGGCGTATTCCGCCGGTAGGTCGGCCGCCTTCAGCGACATGAGGATCGTAATGGGTCCCGCGCTAGGAATGTTCGCGCCTGCGACCGAAACGAGCGTTGCGGTCAGGCTATCGTGAAAAGAAACAATTTTGCACACTTCGCAAGATTTACGAAAAACAATCGATATCCAGCAAAATCAGCCAACTAAAAAACTTTAAAAATGAATCGATAGCATTTTAAAATGAATTAGCAAAAAATCGACGTTATTAATCGACAGCAGAAAAGCTGGATAGTCAAGCGAAATCGAGCATAATAAATTGATATAGAAAATTGCAAAAATCATTAAAGAGCTAGCAAGACATTAATCAATATTTTGAAAATGCAAAAGAAATTTAAATACAGTAACAGATTAATTGATAATCAGAAAAATCAATCGATCGTTAACAACGAAAAAACATGAAAACCAATCAATATCGAACACAATAAATTGGCATAAAAAATTGCGAAAATCAATAGAGTTAGTGAGGCATCAGATAATATTGCAAAAATTGAAAAATTTTAAATCAATCGAAATCCAGTAAAAAACCAATTAATAATCCAAAAATTCAATCGATGGTTGGCAACGAAAAAACTTGAATATCAGATGACAATCAAAAATCCCACGTCCGAGTCTGACCTTGCAACGATCATTCGTCCAACGGAAAGCTGCCTTCCGAGAACTTGAGCGATAAAGAGCGTTGCAATCGCTTCGTAGAGCGCGGCGCCTGAGAAATTCAAATTTGCGCCAAGCGGTAGAACGAAACGAGCAGCTCGAGAATCGACGCCCAGCCGCTCAACGCATTCGATGCCAACCGGAAGCGACGCAGAGCTAAAATCGAAAGAAAGATCAATTTTTATAGACAAATTGTGATTCGATTCTGAAAACCTTGAATCCGTTCCGAGCGTTGTTAGCACCACTCTTAAGCACCCGCGCATGTGGACGAACGGATTTCGTCGTACGAACACGAAGTAGACAATTGGGAGAACGATAAATGCGTGAATAGCGAGGGACCCGAGAACGGTGACGATGTACATTGCGAGACCAGCGAGATCGCGGACGGGATCCTCGAGTTTTAGAATTTGTGTTGCGATCAGGAAGGGAAGACCGATTGGGGCGTACCTGGAACAAATAGATAAATTAGTGGACTCGTTGGGATTTGGAGTCGATTTAATTGAAATCGATTCGATTTCAAATTTTTTTATTTCTTCTTTATACTGACCATATGCACGCGTTGACGAGCTCCATCGTAACCGCCTCCAAAGCACCAAAAACTTTCTTCAACGGTTTGCCCACCTCACCAATCTGACTTAGCACGATACCGAAGGCGAGTGCTATCCCGACAAGACCCAATGCATTCATTCCGTCCGATTCCTGAACGTGGATGTCCTTAATGGTGTCCGTATGCACTCCGCTGTGGTTGGCGCTTGCATTTTTACGCTCTGAAAACTTGGGACATACATAATAAAACAATGAACCCGCGGATCCTGCTGAAACAAAAAAAACGAACACCGTGGAACACTCTGGAACAAATTGGAACACTCTGCAACAGCTTGAAGCATAGTGTAGTAGAATAGTCTGGACGTCAGCTAACTTTTGATTATTGGAGGGGAAAAGGGGGAAGAGGACGAACACACTGCAACAGCCTTGAACATCCAGCTGTTCCACCGTCTGGACAAAAGACACAGTGTACTAGGATACTCTGCATGTCCGCCAAATTTCTCCGAAAGGAGGATTCGGGGGACTATGGGGGGATTCGGGAAGGGATTTTTTCAAAGTGACCAGTTAGCTATCCTTTTGCTTACTCGCTGCGCGCTCCAGGCAGGATGCAATAAAACAAAATTTTTTTCGCTAAAACTTGCATACCAAAGACTGCACATGAACGCGTTGTTTTCAAGCACGTTTCAATCATGTTCGCCGGCACTAAATTCCTAAATATTGACTGTTCATTAAGAATCGAGAAAATGCTAATTTTAAATAAAAAAATTAAGTCAAAAATCAACTCGATTTAAAATTTCGAATCGATCGATTTAATTGAAAATAGAATGGAGTAAAATTCGATTTAAAATTTCCAATCGATCGAAAAAAAAACAATTTAAAATAGAATCTATTTAAAAGTTCGATAATAAAATCGATAAATAGGGCTCGACTTACCTAAATAAATCCAAAATCGAGTGTACGGGTGGCGTTACGCAATCATCCATTTCGACGTGCTCCTTTGTATTCGAATCCTTCTGGGCGCCGGGCTGGATTATTTCTACCATTGCAATACCTAAATCGATTTATTGCTTTTTACAACCTTCAATTAACCCTATTTATTCCTCTTTTAAACGTTATGACAATTTAAAACCTTCGCCCACAGCAATCAGCGTGATGAGCGCGTAGTAGAAGAACGTCGCCAATCCAAGCTTCCCCGCCGCGTCGGCGTGCAACTGCGTCAAGCTGTTGATCAGCGTGCTCAAAATGAGCGGCAGGATGAGCAAGTTGAGCATCCGCACGAAAAGCTCTCCCGGAAAGTTTAGCAAGACGATCTCCGTCGGCGTATATTTCCAGTTGGTCGCCCGAAGCGCGATCCCAAGCAAGGCGCCAACAAAGACCGACGCGACGAGGAGGGCCAACTTTATCTGTTGGCGTTCCATCCGGAAACATGGTGCTCTCGCGCAGCAGCCTCGCCCGGGGCGTTTCGGCGGTCGGTTGACCTCTAGAAACGGTCTCTGCACGTCATCGTTTGGGAGACCGTCGGTCACATGATCGACGTATTCGGGCACTTTGTCGGGCATTTTTCGATCTTTTTCGATGGCGCAGAGTTTTTCACGTGCTCTGTGTACGTGACCGAGGATTGTCGACACTGTCTTTATTTTAAAGTATAATATTTTACATGTCTTTATTTTCGTGCGTCTTTCCAACTAGTTAGAACGTTGAAGAAATTATAGGCGGAGCGAGAACGTGGAATTTTTTGTTTAAAAAGACGTATGAATGGTCGAACGCTTCCAACGATGTTTTGACGTATTGACTTTCTTCTCATCATTCACTTTGTAATTAATTTAAGAAAAGCCGACGTGAAGAAAATGTTGGAATACCACGCACAATATTCCGAGAGTGCTCCCCCCAGACGTGGCAACGGAATCCTGAATCGTCACTCAAAGTTTTTCTTACTTTCGAACGTTTCTGAAAACGAGCGTATCATTCCTTCTGACTGCGGCGTCGATTAGCTAGGTGATGCCGACAAGCTTTTTCTGTTTGTTCTGGGTGTAGAAATCTACAAAAATAGAAGAAATTAAACAATTCACAGTTTCCGCGTGACGATCCGTGCATAGAAATGTTGAGCTTGAAAGTTTCGGGCCGGTCTTGCTCGTGAAAATTTTCCATATGTTAACACCTCGCGACTCGTGAAATTTTCTGAAATTATTTCGGAATTTTTTTAGCTTTTCAGACGCTACGTGCACCTTTCCTGCGGCCCGTACAAATTTCCAAACAGAAGAGTCGTCCGGGTCCGCAAATTCTACTGGAGGTTTCCGTCCAGCCCGTGGACATCTCTGTATCGGTAGAACGCGTTCGTTATTTACGAACGGCGCTTTTATAAGTACATCGCTTACCGCAACCTCCACAAATAAAACCTCCGCAGATGTCAGATAAAAATCTCGTAAACACAACGTCGAAAACACATGCGCGTTTTTTTCAGAAATGTGTTGGATTTTTCGTTGGATTTCCGACAATTATCCAACTTTACATTGAACATTAGGCTGATTGATGCAGCGAAACAATTTTAGCATTATCTCCTCACGGGATTTGCCACCCTAATTACATACTGCATGCAACGACAACGTGATGCAGAGATTAAAGGATAGCATCAGAGTTGAGACCTGCTGGCTACGTGTTTTGCATCCTGCCTGGAGCGCAACGGAAGCAAAAGGATAGCTAAGTGGTTGAACATGGACTATCCCTCTTTCCTCCTCTATCCCCCTTCGAAAACTGAATGTTAGCGCACGCTAAGAGGTGGTGCACCACTGTGTTTTATGTTGTTCTGAGCAATCATTTTTGTTTTCAGGCAGGATGCTTTTCGGCTTTGCCGATTTACTTGTTTGGAGCATTTTCAGGTTTTATAGTCAACTTTGCAGCACACGTCAGTTACGTTTGACAAACTTCGATCGTGGGACAATATAATGAGCTCATTTCACCTGATGCGAAAGCTGACGATCGCTCATAGACGACGTCGTATCAAAAACACAAAAGTCAAGATGACCTGCGTTTTTTCCCAACAATGTCATGTGATTCTTTTGGGATTCCACAATTTTTAGCCTGGGCCCCCTCATCCACAAGGTGTAGATTTTTGCACCCCGGAAGTCTTTTATTGGTGGACCTCGCTAGGCGAGGTCTGTTCTCGCAAAACTTGACGTCAATTTGCGATAGATCGAGCCGTATTACACGAAACTAAGTTCAATTGTTGGCAATATTTACATTTGAAGCTGCGCAAAATTACGCTGAGCCACGAGGCAAGGCGTGTTTTCAAGTACTTTCTTCGTGTGCCTGTTTGGCGGAAAGTGAAAACGCAGTTCTCGCGAAACGCAGACTGTCGGATAGAAATTCTTCGCTAAGCAAAGTGAACGTGCATATATGACGCGCTGTCTGTTTGAGGGTGCGGTTGCTAGCTACCTCTGACCTAAACTGACGCTATGCGCATACCAGTAGGGTTCGTCATTCGGTGCACACGATTTTTCCTCGATGCACGGTGCACATTTTCGGTGCATACGGTGCACGTGCACCGATGTGCACCGAAAAGGATACGAAATTCTAAAGTCGTGCTTTTAGAGTGAAAAAAGGCGCATTTGGCAACACAGAGAGTGTGTTCTGCATATTTTGTTGGCACGGAAACGCGGGAAAATTTGCAACACACTTCAAAAATTTTAAATTTAACAAAACGTGCAAAATTTTACAACAGCTTACAAAATATGCAAAATTTCGTTGAAAATAGTCAAAAATTTGGGAAAACCAACGTTTTCTGCGTAAAAAATCTAATTGCAAAATTGCAAAGCGTAGCCTAATATGCTTGAAAAATGACAACTAAAAATTATGAAAAATTATAGAAAAATGTAGAAAAATTATAAAAAAATATGTAAATTATAAAAAACAAATACAAAAGATAAATATAAAATTCTGAAAAATATAGAAAAAATAGACAAATTTTAGAACAAATGCAAACGCTAAATGTAAAAAATTATAAAAAAATTTAAAAGTGATGCAGGAAAAAGAAATTGCTGTCAAGCCGATCTAGAGTATTTTAAAAACACGGATCTTATGGATAGTGTGTTGTGGCATGTTTGAAAGCAACAATTAGATTTGTTCGAGCAAGCCGTGTATAAGCTTGGGCAACATTTTTGATTTCCATTTTTTTTGTAAATATTTCCCCAGCTATTCGTGTTTGAAGAATAGAGCCTTCTGGGAACCACTCAGAAGGTCGGCTGCGCTGGGAGTGCTCTACTTGGCGCGTCATACGTTCACCAAATGAGCTAGCGTTTCAGTTTGGCCCTTTCTTCATTTTCTTTGATAACGGAAATAAAAAGCGAGAGCATTCTTTGACACCTGCGGCAGTTGTGCCAAATCAGTTATGTTCGGGCGACTTCGTCCTCCGGCTCGGCTC
>JAQGBB010000760.1:0-16731 GCA_034691745.1 Prismatolaimus dolichurus
ATGCACTTCTTGAGGCGGCAATACTGACAACGATTGCGATTGATGCGCAGCACCGAGCACTGTTGATTCTTCGTGCACGGTCGATACTGAATCTTCTGCTGAATCGAGCGTCGAAAGAAGCCCTGAGAAGGAACGAAACAGCATCGTCAGTAAAGAAGTTCCATGGGATGCACGTAATTCACGGACGGGAAGGAAAGACGATGGAAAATGAAAGCCCGGCAAATACTGAGCTCAGATGCGCGCATCGAGGACGAAGCAGCTTGCTTCGTCATCGCTGATGTCATAGCGTGGTGGTTTGGGAGATAGAAAAAGAGTAAAATTTTCAATGACACGCGGCTGGTTGCAAAGGCTGTTCCAGTGGAGCATGGTGGATGGGGTTCTACTAACTGCTGCCTCCTACAACGTCGAGATGTCGGCGGCTGGCCGTGTTCTATTAACCCTCGACTGTTGCGTTGTCTGGCATAGAATCTAGGCCGTGGTGACAGTGAGAAGTTTGCACGACCTAGAAACGCCGATGGTCAAAATTGGGAAATGGAAACGACAACGGCTCGCACTGACTGGCACTCGAGTCGTTGCTGTCTACTAGTGACCAAGTTACCCAAATCGCGACGCTGGAGTGAATTTTCTCCGCCGCTTTCAACGCTCGCTATATCGCACCTCGCACCTCAAATCCTCGCGGAGCGTCCGGGCTGACACGATCGTCAACCAGACTGACTATTGAAAGGCACTGCCGCCACTGCTGCAAGGGATATCTCCACCCTGCCCCATCTTGCTCCCGCCGAAATGAGGTTGCCTCCACATGCTCGGTCATGGTGGACGTCTGTGCCGGCCCGCCCGGGCGACAGATTGGACGCAACGGAGCCACACGGTACCCCTCGCTACCTCACGCATGTTGTCATTACATAATCGTACACGCGTGCGAATCACGATGACCACATCGTCTCTGCGAATGTCGGGGGAACGACGCGTCCGCGCGCACGCGTCATTTGACCTCGAGTGGACAGGGATGGACACGAGTGACCGTCACCCGAGTGAGGGGACGTAACCCAGAAACACAGTTGACGCTGACAGTCAAGAGAGACCAAAGAGCGGAACAGCCGTCTACATCCATCAATGACACACCGAGTGGCAGAACTTTCACTCGTCTATCTCGGCTGGATGGTGGCACCATTTTCTTGTTTACTAGTCGGAGTATTTCGCTTTTGTGCAAAAACAAGGTCGTCGCGTAGAGCCGAAAATGTTCGGGAACTGAGATCATCCTGATCATATTACCTTACAACCTTCGCATGCGTGAACGCCGTAGTGAAAGCCGCTTGCTCGATCGCCGCATACTTGGCAGAGCACGGTGGTACCATCGAAAGCTAAAACGAGAAATACGCATGACCATTATGATGATAGGCAGATATTACAATCGTTCCTGCTCGTGGCACACAACTCTGCTATCAATGCTGTAGACGATACAGGAGACAAAAAGGGATATTATTCGGAAAAGCACGATACCTACGAACTACCCATCTTTATGCTATCACGTTCAGATAGCGATGCTATCACTCAATACATATAAGTTATCTCACGTCACTTTCCCCGAATCCCCTCTCAGATCATCTGAAGTGAAACCGACGATCGGATAGGGACGAAGCTAGTTAGGCTGAGGACAACTGGTGATACATACGAAATGTATGTCTTACGTCTATGCACCTCGTGACCTCAATAGGGGATAAATTATGGATCAGATTCATCTGATCCATGATATAGTAAACGAAGCAAGCAGGCATTTATTTACTGATTTTCGAGTTGGTCCGTTTCAAGCTCGCTTGACCGTTGGACGACTGAGGATAAGACGTTCGATGGACGCCAGTGTAAGTCTGATTGGGTGAGCCATTGGGGCAGAAGTCCAGCTGCTGTCTACCGTATGAGAGCTGATCATCGTACGGCGACTGAAGAAAGCGTTGTGCCGGCGACAAAGAAGAGTTTGAAAATCCATAATAGTCGACGGATGCAGATGCCATTTCCGTTGAAGGTAGAGACGGTTCTGTATTTCAAGGAAAGCACCAAAAGATAGCGATGGTCATCCCTTGGAACCCAGCTCGGTGACGCAACGGTCGTAGTTGGGCTGAAGTCCGAAGGATAGTGCAGCGCGGTCAATTAGTTGGGCAATACAACGAGCGTGTGATTCTGATAGATATGTAGTGTCGTATTTGTCGAGAGTGTGGGTAAACAACAAGCATTGAAAGGGAAAACAGGCAGAGCGCGGAGGTGGTGCGGGGCTCGCTCTCGATGGCGGCGAAATGTGGCGTGTGACCTATAACCCAAGGGCACCAGGTTGTCCTATCATCTTCGTTGTTTTTCTCCAGTGAAAGTGGTGCGAACGAAAACAAGTCACACGCATTGCCGCCGAGTGGGTTGCGCGAGCGGCAATAATAAAGTGGCGTGTCAACGACCCTTGTCTGCCCCTACCTAACCCAGTGCGATGCGTGAGGAGTGATGATGAGCACGATGAGACCTGCAATTCGACTCGATTCGCAAACGTCGAGGAAGCGACCGACGACGAGCCTAACCTAGTCGTGCCGCAATATTCTCTTCGTCTGACGAGGTGAATCACCTGCATCGGACTGAACGATCGAAAACACTATGCGTGGGATAACCAACTTCTGACTGACGTGACAGAGCTGCGCCTTGATACAAATTATGAAGTCGTTCTTGAATACTGGTGAAATTGAGTCACTCTGGCGCAGAATCACTTTTGTCGATGTGCTCAAATTTTAATCCCTGTCTAGGCCTCACTATTATGTTTGTCTTCAAGAAATATCAACCGCGGTGCCAGGGGGTTTGGGAGGGGCTATCCCCATAAACGGGCCCGGGATACGTATAACTCGGAACGTTATGTGAAAACGTGTATCTCAGTCACTTTTTGACCTTTTCTCTTGACTTTCCTTCTAGTAACTTCTTGAGGGAAAAATTAAAGTTTTCTCCAACAATTTTACTCCAAGCTCCACTGCCGGCCCGCCAGAGGGACTTACTGACCCCTTTGCCCTTAGCTCCGAGGTTGAAGCCCATCATGCGTTACACATAGCTCTGCCTACCTAAACTAGCTGGAACCAGACCAGCGTGTCCTGAACTGACGCAATACTGGACAGAAATGTAGGTCAAATGCAACAAGCATGATGCTAATGTCTGACAAGGGACACGTAGAACACATGGTCTGCGGTACTACTGTGGTCAATGAAGATATCAATGACCAGCACTTTGGCTGACTTGCTCTCTCGCTAAAACAAACACTGAGTACAACGATCGGTCGAAGCGATAGTTCTGTTCGAAATGTCCTGCGTCCTGTCTGGGAGTATGGCCGAGTACAAGGCTGGACCGCCAAGAAGGGAGGTCGGGTCGCAAGGTCAGCATACCGTAGGAATTCGAGCAAGATTTGAGATGAACATCAACAAGATTGTCGACGAACCGAGAGCGAAGTGAGAAAGTGCGTCCAGACAAGGATGAAGACCCGTCTACTACCTCAGAGGACGCGACGGAAGTTGAAGAGTGAGTTTGACCTCATCGACTCCTCCCTCCTCCAGGCTGCATGCATCGCATCCTCCTTTCTTCTCAGTCACACGACGGGCAGACACGTGACACACACTTTCACTGCGGTCGCTCCCCGGTCGCTCGCTGAGTCAGTGACCTAGTGTTCCAGTTTGAGGTTAAAAATGGGCCATCGACTGGATCGTTCAAGGTTAGACGAATAAAATATTCGCCTAAACCTGTCAATGTCATTTTGGAAAAGTTTTGCATGGACGAGTTGGCAATTACAAAGAGTGCTTTTCGCAAAACAGGGCGACTGCGAAAGTTCTCCCAAGGTTGACAATTATTTTCAAATTTTCTAAAACTGGTCGCATTTTTGTTCAGAGTTGGTCGCTCGGTCGCTGTCACCGAATGCGAGGTCGACCTACGCACACCTAGGTATGTCGTACTGGTGACAACAAAAAATTTGACGAAAAATTACCCAAGGACGCCGCCACCGCTAGGCCGAAAATCCGGGCGACACACTTTCAGCGGACCGCTTTCAGCAAGCAACACTGTCACATCGCTATGCAGTCGGTATCAGTCAGACTTACCGTAGTTCTCGGTCTGCTTTGCTGCCGAGGCGCGCTTTCCGGTGGGCGTGTGGTCAGAAGCACTAGCGTTGATCTGCGCACCTAGCAGGCACTTCTCTAAGCTAAAGTCGTCATCGTCGTGCCGACGAGTATGCGGTTGGTCTGAAGGGGTACGAGGAGGAGCAGGAGTTGAGCCAGTCGACGAGTAAAGCAAGCTGGCAAGCGAAGGCGAACCGGGCATAAAATGAGTCTTCACAGCTTGGACTAGGTCGACAGCATCGCGCTTCTGGGGACTCGGCGTCGATGAAGTCGCCGCGGTTGTGCCATTTGTTCCTGCATTGAGTTTGCTTGAGGCCTTTAACATCGAAGTATTCGCTTGAGGAGCAGGAAGCTCTAGTTGTGGAATGTTCGACGAAGTGATTGGTGAATGAGGTAGACGAACATTGAAGCTCACACCGTTTGGCCCGTTCAGGAAGAAGCCTTGTGGGAAGGCACCATTTGGAAACTGATGCGCCTGAAAGTTCGGCATAAACGACGCCGCGGTGACGGGAAGAGCGAACCCGTAGTCAAGTGCTGACCGCAGTGGTCGAAAAGCCGAACTGTGCTGCTGCTGGAAGAAGCTTAGCGGTGGCAGCGAGGTACCAAAGCCACCCGGTGGGGGTAAAGCTACGCCACTAAAGCCAGATGAGGCCGATGACGATACAGAGGGCGGCTGGAATGCTTGTGGAGAGGCGGCAGCTGAGGCGAAGTTGAGGAGTTGCTGAAGTTCGCTGAACATCGTTATTTGACGTTGCTGACCTGTCTTCAAGTGAATTGACCGTATTCGGAACGAGATGAATCGTGTTCGAAAAGTTATTACATATTTTTATTCAGTGTGGCAATGTCGCGAATGTGGTGCCGCAGCCGGCCGTCAAACTTTTGACGGTACGCAAGAGAATCGACTCCGCCGAGTTCAAGCGACTGACTGTTCGTTGGTGCGAACGCGCATCCGTTTCGAGAGTAAACAAGTTTTGGCGCAAAAAAGACGTTTTTGAGTTACCAGCAGAATAGTGAGTCCGTCGATGCGCCGTCGCGGAGCCGAGTTTAACCTTTAGCGCGACTACGACTCACGTGTCGGACAGTTCAGTGTACTCGCGCAGTCATGCACGGTTTTGGCGGTTATCAAACGAGGAAGGTTCTGCCTGTCGAACATGCGTTCGCTCTCGACTCGACTTGTGTTACGCACAGTTACGCTTGGGGCAAGAATTTGGCCCATTTTCGCTTTTCGTGTTCACCTTGAGCAGATGTCAGTGAACCTCCCTCCCTCGTCCGCCCGCATGCACGTAGTCGAATCTGCTCAGTGATCGATGATCAGCAGGTCAGTGAAACGAAACTATCATTACTTTCTAGATCAACCCCAGCGGCGGAGGTTAACTTTCGTCCGCCCTTCGTCTACCGTAATCCGTCAGATGCATGTGGGTGGGAGCAAATCGAGAGTGTAACGCATTGCAGACTCAGAAGAGTGACCTTGGCTAGATCTCTACGCCCACCCACCGTTGCCGACATAAAATAATGACGTAACAAGCGACACAGCCACCTCAATACATACCCAAATTTGAACTCTCCTCGTGCTGCTGCGCTGGCTGAACAGCGTCGTGCAACCAGACAGCATGCGATTCGGCGATGGTTCTTTCGACGAACTCGTTAGCGAACATGCTGTGCTGTCTCACAGACGATGAAGGTGACGGTTTGGTTGCTTCGAGCGGGGTTTCAGAGAGAGTTGCTCGATGCTGGGACAGATACTTTTGGGGTTTGCGCTTCAAAGCGCCGACGAGCTTCACGCCAGCAATCATTGTTCAGACAGAGTCTGCTTTGCCGCTTGTCTTTGACCAGTGAGCAGTAGCTGAAGGAACTAAAGAAAGATGAAGAGAGCCAGCGTTCTTTATTCTCGAAACGGCCGCTGTTGTTATTATTATTGTAAAGAGTTGAAGTGAAGTAAAAGGAAAGACCTCAAAACCTAGTGCACTAGCTAGGGCAGCGAAAGCTGCTCGGTCGTTGTGTGGGTCGGTCGGCGGAGTAAACAACACAAAGCTGGCAACAAAACAGGGCGCACGTTTGCTTCATTCACATACATCACGATGGCTGACTGGCTGGCTGGACCAAATACACTGAGAGAAAGAGGGAGAGCGATGGGCTCAGCTAACGCTTGCTTGCTAGCTATACGTACACGCGCGTGTTAGTTCCACTGACCTACTTACGACGAACGAGTCCACCCATTGCTTGCTTTGCTTCAAAACGCACGCTGGCCGACTCGATGCAGCAGCTGCGTACTAAAATCAATATGCTTGCTCGTAGCTGGTTTCTCTTGAACCAGCCATACTTTCACCTAGCTAGACATTATCCACTTATTATGAATTCACTTCGAAAGATGCGAGCTCTATACTAGCTCGTCCTGTCAAAGACTGACAGGGAGATAATAATCGATGAGACAGTGGTCGTTATCAATTGGCGGTGCTTCAAATAAGCCATAAGCGCCGGTCAGTTGAGGTCGTCTTCGGGCTAATCTACTTGATACATGACGTTCCAAATTGCATTTGCTGTTGATACGTTTGTATGTGGGCATCAAAATTAGGGACCTGCAATTCTGCGCGCGCAGAATTTCGCGCAGAAATTGGCTTTCTTGAGCTGTTGCGCAATTTGGAACTTTTTTGAAAATTCGCGCAGCATTCGTCAAATTCTCGCAATTTCCGCAGAAAAACAAAGCATGTGTTGGGACTGTCCTCAATTCATGAGTGACTCGATTTTTGAACTTCTCCAAACAAAACTGCAACTATTCCAGTGAGAACTGTTCCATCGGTACTTTACGGAATAGGTATGGGCCAGTCTGTGAAGCAAACTAAGCCGTGTACCAGTCCGACGGCGCCGCTTGTACATTGCGAGCAGAATCCGTGCAGAATTCACGATTTTTCAGTGCAAATTTTGATTCAAAATAAAGGGTGCGTAAAAAGTCGACAGGACATGGTAGCCAAAGTTTATATTTAGACTGCATACATTATGTGGCAGCAAAACGTAAGGCGAGAGGCTACACGTGTAATGTCTCAACAATTGCTGTCTATGTTCGCAAACCATGCCTGTCGACTTTTTACGGACCCTTTAGGTCGCTCAACACGAAATTGTGGTAAAAATTTGACAGGAGCTCAGTCAGAACAAGGATGAAGATGCGCTATTCGATTGGGAAAGCATCCACTTGCAACCTTATAGAAATCTGCCGTAATCACCTGCCAGTGCTATAAGAATTCGGCAAAATCAAGCAAGTAAACATGGGCTCAGCCATCATGTGCAGTCAAAAGAGTATGTGTAAAATAAAGGGTGCGGCCATGCCAATTCTTATAGCACTGACAGGCCGAAAAATCAAGTTACAGGTCGATAGCGAAAAAGTAAAACACTCAGTTTTGAATCCGCATATATCGGGTATTTCAGATGGAGCTCCCACTGTTGGCAAGTTTTTCAACCAGTTTTCTCGAGATTGGCTGAACCAATTTTGGATACTAAGGTGACAAAATGTCAGAAAAATTACAGGCATCATATTGACACCTTGGTATCCAAAATCGGTTCCGCCAATCTCGAGAAAACTGGTTGTTCAACTTGCCAACAGTGGGGAGTTCCATGTGAAATATCCGATAATTTAATCCAAACCCTGGCGTGGTGATGCACTGTGCTATAAGAATTCGAGCAATGCAAGCAAGTAAAGTCCGCGCAGAAGATGGCCGCGCCCATCTATGCAGGCAACCGATTGGACAGACACATAGGGCGCGGCCATGGTATTCTTATGGCATATGGCACAAAAAGGCGAAAGATAAAATAAGCCCTATCGATTTCAAAATCGCCATTTTGGATTGAATGTATGGAGAGTATCACAATCTCCTAAAACGGTACCTTGCTATCGATAGTGCGCGTCCATCTCTACCACTTCTCCGCCATTTTTCTGTCGCCTATATTCAGCGTTCTTTGAGAACTATCGACATCAAATTACATCCAAGATGGCGATTTTGAAAATGTGATTCTGCCTATTGTCGATCGCTTTCAAGCATTGTTGAATTTTGGTGTCAGCAAACCCGCAATAAAGTGGCGAAAATATTTTCTACCATTTGCGCCCTGCAAAAATCACGTGTAAATGCGATTTTGTTCTGTAATTGAGCTGTTGATAACAAATGGCATGTATATTACAAGACGATATCACTCGTTACAGGCACTCAAAATATGTGCACATAGCAAATTTTAAGATAGAGGCTTTAGATTGAAACATTCAACCTCGGTGCTAGTAAATATGGGTACTATAAGTGTAGCGGAATGAAAAACTCTTTATGACGCATAGGATGGATAGCAAACTTACGTGTACAAGGAATTCCCTTCGAAGCGCGCTCATGCAGGGCGTCTGAGTTGTAGACGCCATCATCTGTACTTCTGTACAAGGATCTATTCCAAAACGTCACTGAAATTTGTTCATAAAATTTAAAGAGAAGTTTCTGATTATGGAGGGAGTTCCTCGACTACCGATGATATCAGTAGAATTCAAGGTGAACGCTGCGCCGACAGAATTTGGCGACAGACTTAGCATGGCAAGCAGTGAAAGTATAAACGTCGCTATATGTCACCACGGTTATTAGTTTTGCTTTCAGTACATCAGCAGATTCTATAAGGAAGATGCGGCAAGTTACAAAAACGAAATCATGGAAATAGAAAAACTAAGAGAGGTAGGAGCGTCTGGTTGCGTGCCACTTGATAGCATGCTCGGCCCGTTCTTTGCTTTAGGCAGCGATGAAGGCGGGACGTGATTTCACTGGTTGTACACTCCTGAAAAAGTATTACGCCCAACTGCACCTTCTCAAGAGTCGTTTCCCCATGCAAAGTGGAGACGAAGCCGCCGTTCCGTTTATCTGGTGAGATTGCATGCGGTTGTTGTGTCTCCACCTCTAGTTTAATTACTCTTCTCCAGGTATGATAAATACTACGACCTGCCTAATCCAGTTAGCTTCGACGACGTGAATTTCGAGCTTGCCTGCGTCATGCACAACATCGGCGCGATGCACTCGTTTTTGGGCATGCAAGAGAATCGGGTGACATCAGAGGTGTGTTTTTCAACGCGTTTCTACTGTGGCCCTTCGATTCTGTCATGCTTGCGATGATTAACCGATTTGTTGTTATTTTTCAGGCAATGAAGGTCGCATGTACGCACTTTCAGTGCGCAGCATGGTGCTTTCAGGTGACCAGATCAAAATGATACGAAACTGCTCCAATCGGGCGTAGTATGTGACAACTCTACTTACTGTTTTAGCAACTGCGTGACGTGCTGAGCTGCAGCGAGTACAGTGTCGATTTCGAGAAAAGCCTTCTGTCGTGGTACCACTATCTCATGCTCGTAAGTGTGTTCACTGCTATCCTTGTGCAGCAGGAAGATCATATGGTGTTAGTTATGAGTGTGCGGAATAGCTGATAGAATTATCTGATCTTTATACGTGCAAGGAGGCCTTAGTTGACTTGATGCAGGTTTGAACCTGTAAGGGGGATGTCAAGCGGAACGAGAGTCCACCTTACCGCGATGGACCGGGTGAAGAGAAGAGAGCGGACGCCGCCGTGTCCGGGATTGGAACCAGCTAGGTTGAAGACCGGTTGGCCCTAAGGCCCTTACCGCCTGAAGACCGGTGGGGTACATGATCTTTTAAAAGTTTCGAAAGAGCGAAAGTTATGTGGGTCATCTGCGTGAGATTTATGTAGCGGTTTTCCATCGGACTTGACGTGAATGTGGTATTTCCAAAGGGGTAGACGATAAGTTTAGTGTGCTGTTGTATGACAAAAGTGCAGTTTTGCAAAGGAATCTGCATGTATAGATGTTTGGTTGCTTAATTAAGGCACAAGCACAAGAGTGCATTCTCGAAAAGTCTCTCGTTGATCAGGTAAATATCGCTGTTTAGCACTAGAAGTAGAAGTAATAATGGTTGCAGTCAGTGCTGTTTGCACGCGATTACTTGATACGATGTTTTAGTGCATGATGATCTTTGCTATTCGGGCGTTTTTTTATTCATTTTTCTCTTTTCTCATCGCGTGGTTTTGTCTTATTTTCGTCCACTAGTCTCTGCACTGGCACTTTTTGTTCGCCGTTGCTGCTTGCTAAATTTTCATGTCTTCGTCGTATTTTTGTAGCGCAAGCCATCGATAGTTGCGAAGATCGCTGCTCAAGTAAGTTCAGAATCTAATCGAACATTCGTGCACGTACTGTACGTATAACATCTGTATTTGGTGCAACTTGTTCGTTACACACACGGTCTGACTGTTTAGTACACACTAGGTGTTTTTCATTCCGAAATGCATTGCAGGTGTGCGAATACTACAAACAATGTACGAAAGTTCTCGAAAGTGGAACCATCTTGCGGGATATTGTCGGCTTTGCAGTCGTCAAGGTAATGTATTGTACATTGCTGTTACTTTGAAGACATGCCAGTCTCGTTTCTTTTTTCAGTCGTGGATGAAATTCATTGAGGTCAAGTCCCTCTTCTACAGGGGTGAGTGATTGCAAGAAGTAAATTAAATCGATGAATTTATCGATTATTTACATCGATGTTTATTTTCTAGCTATCGCCAACCTCGAGTTAGGTATCCAATCGGAGGAGGAACAACGTATGGGTGAACGCATCAGTTACTTCCAGGTGTGTACGGTATCTTTAGTGGGTTATGAAAGGAAACGGATGTGTAAATTGTAGGCTGCTGTTGATTTGATCGAAGCGGCGACTAAACTGAACGCGAAACAAGGCGATGGCAATGAACATGTGAAACAGGCATTGCAGTTTGCTACGGATGTGGTTGTCGCTAAGTATAGTACATTCGACACGATGTGGAGATGGTTGAAAGCTTTTGAATTCAGATTGACTAATGCGAAGAAGGAGAATGACTTTATTTATCATGAGTCGGTTCCGAGTCTCGACTCGTTGCCCGAACTTAAAGGTGTGCGGTGCTGGTTTATTACCTACTGTATGTGATGCACGCTGTGTTTGCTGATTTGATCAGAAGTGAAATTGGTTGGACGTGTTTAGGTGCATCGCTTGTCAAGGGTATTCCATTTGATCCACTTGATCAGAACATTTCGGGTATCGTACGGGATGAGATGATAATGGATAGTGTTTTATGTTGAAATGTTTTCTTACTGGGTTTGGAGGTGCAGATGGGAGCTGTTTTACTTGGTTTAGGACTCGATATTTTCGCCCGTCTGGTGCCGCTTGATGTTCATGCGGCTTCGTCACTTTATAGCGAGGAGAAGGCGAAATTATTGGTAGTGTTGCAGTTTGTTCATGTTTTGTATGTTAAATGTATTTTTACTTTCGTTAGACGGTCTTGTAGTGTACGACGTGATGAATGTACTGTATGTCGTGGTAGTGTATGTTGAAAAGCAAAGCGATTGGTATATGGGCGTGTGGAGGTTTCAATTAATGTCTATCATTATAGATAATCTGGTCGTAATTATACGCGCTTTATTGCTTGTAGCGTGAACTCGATGCGGCGATTGAAACAAAGAACGACGAGCTTAGGTTAGTTGATGCACACTGCAGTGATCGCACTGCTGCATATATTCGTCAAGCTATTTATGTACTGTACGTACGTGTATTTTCTGGTTGGAGTTTTTGTCATAAGCAGTTGCACGGACCGTCAGCAGCTTTCATTTTTATTCAATGTGCTTTTGCTCGCGGGTATTTTAGTCAGTTTTTGTCGATGTTACGAGTCGACGAACTGCGAGAGACTTTAACCGGTTGTACCGAACCGTTGGCTGCTCCGCTGCTACCACAAGAACTGCTTGAACGATGTGCGGCGTTGAATGCACAACCGACATTACTCGCTGACACGTCGGTCGCTTTGCAAAGTAATTCATACAGTACATTCATACTTACGGGCTTTACTTGCTTTGTCGTGTTCGTTTAGAACTTGTAGCAGCATGCGAATCTGCAGAACATCAATTGAAGGAACTTACTGAAACACTCGATAATGAACGAAAGGCGTTACTTGATCTTGAAGTATGCGTTGTTCTAGCTAGCTGAAAGAGAGTTGAATGTTGTTGGGAATTTTTAAGACTTCTTTTGGCGGGGCTGGCGTTAAACAGAAGACGCTTGAGGCTATTGCGACGACGCTTAATGATGTGGTGGCTGAACTGGAACGGTATCGGGAAGCGCACAAGAAAGGTAGTGATTTATGACGAGGCTTTGTAAGAAAATTAGTAGAACGGATTCGAACTTGTGTTTGTTTCGGCTAATTAGCATAGATGTCGGGTGGTGCACGGGGTTAGCAGGGTTTTAAAGGGGTCTGCTTTATTGCGGGGTTTTACATGGGAGTTTTGTTTAAGCATCGACGTCGAATTTGGAGTTTGAAAGACTTCTTGCGCCGATTGCTAATGATCTTGGTGAGCTGGCTCGACCGCTGCTGGAGCTGCAGAAGACGTTGCCGACGATTTCTACTGCGGGAGGTATGCGTCTTGGCGTTTATTATATGTTGAGAATGTTCTGAAAGTTTTAGTCATTGCATAATTTTTTGTTGCACATTGTCGGGTAGAACATTGAATAGTTGGTTATTTATGTTTTTATTGTTTATCTGTTCCTGCGACAGCGTTAATACTCTATGTACAATAGGTGTTCAAAGTACTGTGCTTATCTCATTATCTTTTTTGTTGTATACAATATAAAGGGTCTTGAAAAAGTCGGCAGGAATCGTATCGAGGCTATCGATAGCAATGCGAGAGTATAAACTTTGAACAATGGAACATTACGTCTAGTCTAGCCACGCGTCTTACGTTTTCATGTAGAACGTGGTATGCAGTATAAACAACGCGACTTCTGTCGACTTTTGACGGACCCTTTATATTATATATTTACGCAGCAACATATCGAAAGCTCTGCTCTGTCTATGCAGTGCATGAGTGCGCTTAAACACTTCTAGAAGTAGTAATCACTATTGAAGCAAGCAAGAACTGAGCCGGAGTGAGACTGTTCAAGCATAGTTTAGTTTAGGTGATCACTTTCTCCAAAGTGAGCAGGGTTAACTCGTCATCGAATGCGATATCGCCTGCATCATTGCTGTTTCCTTTGACGAGTGCATCCCGTTCGGCATCGCTGAGGAGTTCGCTCAAAGCGGGGATCTTCCCGTCGCGTAGACATGCCGCCCATTCACCTGTCGAGATGTGGATCTTGAATGTGTCGACACTTGTACTTAGACTGAACGATGTACTTTCTGCTGCTTCGGCGATCTGTAGAGGATTGAATGATAGTTTCGATCGGGTACTTGTGCATTTGGGGATAGTACTTTTTCGAGGCTCGGGATTCGCTGGGTCCAACGGGAACGGATGTCGTCGGAAAGACTGGCTGCGTTCGGTGGGGTGTAGCGGATGAGTACGATGGCTTTACTGTTCAGTTTTAAACATTTGTAAATGGCGAAGAGGAATTCGTCGAAGTCGGCGATGCCTCGTTCGATTATTCCTTTGGCCATTATACCTAGAAGAGAGCTGTGCAGATTTTATATCTTGGTCAAATAGTGCATGTTGGCGTACCATCGTATTTTCCGAGCGATGCTAGGTTTTCGCCCTGTGTGAGATCGTCGCAGGTTGCTGTGAACATGTCGTCCTCTTCGTCTGCTTGGTGGATCGATTCTTGCTCGGCGGGGGAGTCGGCGTAGAGGAGGGTTTTTGCGTCCACTATTGCTGCGACGAGGCGACCGAGTGAGAAGTTGCCACCACCGAGGTCGAGTAACTGAGGGGAGAGAAGAGGGTTTGCTTACGTACTATACATGAACATTGACGGAAATACCGAGCCGTTTTTCTTGAGTGTTAATGCGCTGGCGATGTGGGCGGCGAGTTGAGAGAGTTGATTTTCGGTGAAGTAGGAAAATGAATGGTCCATGATCTCGTTGCCACGTTTGTCGACTAGAAACAGAGATGTGTTTGCTTCTGGAGGGTGAACGAGGTAGTCGATGCTTTGAGAGAGCGGACGAACGGGAAAACAATGGCGCGTGCTACTGAGTGAGCGCTTTTATCAAAGATACATTGACGCGCGTATGCTGTGTACTATGGGTGCTGACGTATACTAGGTGTGGTATGTGCGTTTGGTTTAACGTACGCGACGATGTATTGCGTTGTTTTTCCGATTATTTGTGGCGCTTTCCAGCTGTTTTCCCAAACACGCACGTGATCTGAAGCGAGTCTGTCAGTCATTGACGCGAGCTTGCGGCAATGCTACCCCGCTTTCTCATTTGGTTGGGAACTAGAATAGTAGCTTCTTTCATCATTTTGTTACGTACCTCGTTTGCGTGCTTCCGCCGGTATCTGACGATTAGTCATCGCTTGTTGCTCGCTCGCGCGTGCTTCCTGCTAACAGGCGTTGTTTACGAGAGGATTTGCGAGACGTGAAGTTAGGAGTACGCTTGTGCCGATTCTGCTTTATCAGCGTACTCGAACGCGGAGTCGGCTCTGAGAGAAGATGCGAACTTCGCAAAGAGATCGACGAACGAAGTTCACGCGTGCAGTCTGAATGTTGCAATATAATAAGACGAATGAGTGAGAAAAGGTAGACTAGGTGAACTTAGCAGATATTACTGGTGGCTGGCTCTGAAAACTTGTTTCTCTTCTGTCTTCGTTGTGTACATTCGTCATTAGCATTGGGCTAACTGTAGTGTAATACGTTGTTTTGTTGGAAGATGTATCAGCGCCGTGTTGTGTCTGCGTTCGGTGTTTGCGCGGGGTGGTGGACTTAGGAGATGACACCGACGGAGTCTGGTGGGGTCGTGATGAAAATCAGTCGTTTCTAGTCGTCACACTAACGCAAAAAGAGAGTAGAACGGTTAGGTTACACGTATTGTTTACAGCTTAGTGTGCTCGTTTCATGCACTGACGGATAGCCATGCGGAGATTGTTCTCTTTTTATTCGTTGTAAGCTGTGGAAGTGTGCTTATACTCTGTTCGTGCGTGGGCATGCCCGATTGAACCGGACGTTGTACTTGCAGCAACGACGCCCGAAGGTGCTGAGCTGAAACGCTTGCTTGACAAAGTTGACGAGATGCGAACCCAGCGCCGAACATTGCTCGATGCACTACGTGTACAACTCCGTGACGACGATATCACGAAGGTGCTCATCTCGACGAAAGACAAGGACCAATCGGTGGGAACTCTTTTGTTCTGATTTCCATTTATGACAATACATACAGTGTTGATGCATTTTTTGTAGGAGATATTCGCACAAGCGCTCAAGAAACACGATAAGCAGAAGGCGTTACTCGAACAGAATCTTGTCGCACAGACGGCTATTTTGAATGCGGTGACGGACGCGAATGCGAAGTTTGCGGAAATTCGTCGTCTGATCTCGCAGTCGAAACGCAAGTACGGATAGACGTACATGCGAAGACGTGCAGAAAATGTATAGATGTTCGGACGTTTTACACACTGTATAAAGTTTAAAGTGCATACTCTATGCAGTCGAATGACTAAAGATTGTCGTTTGTATCTGGTGGTGAGATGAACGTGAGTGGTTGATCTGTACGTTGTTTAGACGCGAAGAGCGCATTGCATCGCTCTGTGCATCGTACGATCTGTGCGTCGAGATAGCTTCGAAGCTTGCGAAAGGTGCTGATTTCTGTGCTCGCTTGAGCGACGCCTTGGTGCATAATCGAGAACGACTCAATACCGCTCATGACACTCGAGTGGATGCTCTTCGAAAACTTAATGAGGATGCTGAGAGGAAAGCGAAAGGTCTGTTTCTTGTCCTTGTTTTTGCTGGTTCGAGTTCCTCGTTTTTACTGTAGCGTTAGCGGCAGCTGCAGCGAGTGGCTCTGTTTCGACGTTTATGCCAGCTGGAACTGGCAATGGCGCTTCTTTCGATAGTGGTGGCTTCTCGCCATTGCAAAACAATGTCGGCGGTAGCAACAATGGACCAAGACTCAAAGATTATCTCGAATACTATCGAGCCAAGAAGGCTGGTCAGTCACTCGGCGGTGTAGCAACGCCTTTTCATTCAACATCGACGACGGCTGTGAGCGGTTTCAGTACACCTTCGCTTTCTCAGACGCAGGCAACGCTCCCGAATTATCCCTCGATGGCTGTGCAACAGCCGCTGCCAGCACCGAGCACGGTCGCTTACTCTATGGCGCCAAGTACCGCAGTGTATGCACCGCCGCAGATCAGTGGCACGGGGCACGGATATGGGACGAGTACCGTTATTTCGTCAGCGGGTGGAGCTATGGGCGCTAACTGCTTTGTTGAGAATGCGGCGTCGGCTGCGATCTACCATAGGCCGCCACCTCAACCACCTACTGGCGGTGGAATGTCGAGTGGTCAGTTTGCGCAATCAGGACAGACTTCTTTTCAGTTGCAGCATCAACAGCAGCAGCTTGTGCAGCCAGCTGGGTCGAATTACCCGCCGCAACTGCCGCCATCGCAACAGCTTCCACCGCAACAGCAGCAGCAGGTGCAACCCCCGCATACGTATCGCCCACCATTTGGAGGAGGCGGTGCATCTTATTCGCCGAGTTTGAAGCCCGAACAGAGTGCACCGACGCAGCCGCAACAGTTTGTGCAACAACCGCAGCAGCAGTTTGGTCCGCCGACTCAGTTCGCACCGTCGAGTGCACAGCCACCGACGACGAG
>JAQGBB010000761.1:0-16725 GCA_034691745.1 Prismatolaimus dolichurus
CTCCTTTGATTATATAATATGTGGATGACCCCTTAGCTTTCTTGCGGTACTGTGTAAAATCCAACCCAACCCGAGTTTGAATTAAATCCGGTGCTCTTGTATGGGACAGCGGATTAAAGTTGTCAAGCTGATGTATCCGGGTTTATCTCGAAGTGCTACACCAGATTTTAAAAGTTTTTTTTTACAGATTGAGTGTGTCATTGCAATGCAAAGCTACAGCATTTTAAAGAAACCTCGCCACGTAAAAGTTAAACTACGTACTGTAACTGTACTGTCATCAGTCAATCTGCAAAATTCTTTCAGATTCTGCTCAAGCACTTCGAGTTAAACTCGAATCCTCCAAACTCGCTTTATAGGCTTATGCTGTTGCATTCAAGACCGTCGGGTGGGTTGGATTTTACCCAGTGCCGCTTTTTGTCATTACGCGCGGCGGCCGTGATGTCGTCTCCGCGTTTTCGTGTTTCGAAAGGAACGCCGCTGAAAAGTGGCGCTTTCGTTTAATACTATGACAAAGTTCATTGAGTTTTTTAAGATTTAAAAAGCATTAAAAAGCTATTACGCTACTTGAGCTCGAGCAACTTGAAGTAGAGGCCGAAGTTCCGAACTGCCGATGTGCACCGAACTCGCACCGAACCCGAACCCTAAAATGTGACTCCAATCCGGGATAATCCGATAATGGACGGTGGTAAATCCAACCCCACCGAACCCGAAATTCTTGTGTACAACAGCATGCACCTATCCAGTTGATTTTTGGGATTCTCGTAGATGTCGAAATATCTTATCAGTATCTGGAAAAATGTTATAGTTTCATTGGGCAGTGTAACTTTGAAAATACGCATTGAATCTGCAAAGGTAACTTCTCTGCGATTCTAATCAAGCACTTCGAGGAAAACTATCATCGGTTTGAATTGACTGGTTACTGGCCGGTAGTTTTGGCCTCGCAAAGTTGGCATTTTCGACCATAGGACTTTGACGTAATTTCAATACCGCCAAAAAACGTTAACTTTTGGAAGCGATGTCTCGAGAAATATACATCACACAGAGCTGCACTTTGGCATGGATCTAGCATCGAGAGCTCTACAAATGCGCTTTTCAGCGACGAATAGCCTGTTTTATCGCGAATACTCGACGGCCTCAAAGTGATCTTCTCGGACACTATGAGGTTCAGGTCGAAAAATTTCTTGCTCAAAATGACCCAAAAATAGCTCAGGTGCGGTCAGAAAGTCAGTTTCGAAAAAAATTTGGGGTGGTATCCATTGAGATTCATGCCGGAGTGGTGTCAGCAAAAACAGGTTTCCTGAGCAGCTTTGCGTCTCAACATGTTTCCCATGCTTTGCTGATGCAAATAAACGGTCGTGCGAGAGAAAGCAAAAAATGGACACAAACAGTATCATTTTTATGTTTTTGTCAAAAACGGGCTATTGGCGCTTATCCGAATTATGCTCTAGACAAGCGAAGTGTGGTGTAAACTTGACGAATTTCAGTTAAAATTTACATGATAGAATACGAGTGCGAGGTTAGAACACTCGATGTGGATTGTAGATTAAAGCCGCCCGCCGCTAAAGGGTGGAATTCTTATTACATACGATACTGACAATCTGGCTCATTTGAATTGAAATAGAAAGTTTTCCACCGCGTGCTCGATTGCTCAAAGACTGGCAACTAATTTCAGGCGTTGGGTGTTCAGTTTGGCGCTGCGGAATCAGAGTTACGCGAAGCGAGGCGCCGACTGGCGATGGCGTTCCACCCGGATAAAGGTGGTCGCACAGACGTCATGCAAGCAGTGGCTCGCGCGTATCAGATTCTAAGGGACACGTCCGCCCGCGCCCAGTACGACACGACGCTCGTCGACGAGGGATGCCGCGCGGTGAACGCGATACCGATGCCAAGCTCGACGCACTACGCCACATCGTTGAAGCAGATGATAAGCGATTGGGAGGCTGAGTTTCCAGGTGCTGCCAGTGGAGAAGAGCTCAATGCGTCACAAGTCTTCTCGAATTTCGCCCGCAAGCACATGCCTGAAATTGTTTGCAAAGGCTCGCGAGAGCGACAGCGCGCAGAACGAGCATCGTTCACGTTCTGCGACCTCCTGGCCGAGGCGGTGAACAGCGAGGAGGAGGAGGCGAAACGTCACAGCACGGCTCGGACACTCTTCAAAAGTGAGGGGGAGAAGTTTCTCGCCGACCGAAGACGCATCGTCGAACTTTTCCAAGACACGCTGCGCTCTGCCGCATCGTCCCCTCAATGGACCGAGGGCACCGCTTCTGTGCCTGCTTTTGACATGGCCGCCGCAGGGCATGAATGCGATGCGTTGTTTGCCAGCGTTGTCGCGAAGTTCGGCAAGTGCGGCAACATAACGCTGGACTCTTGCATACCACAGGTCGCTGTCGTTGATCGACCGCCACCGCGCGAAATATCCTTCTTTTCGCGTGCCGGCATCGTCACTCCAAGATGCGATTTTGACCGATGCCGGAATCGATCACTCCACAATCTTTGCCCCGGATGCTCGCACTACCTCTGCAAGGAACATTGCAACCTTACGTCCAAACTACCCTTTGTCGGCGAGTTCAACTTGGTGAAGTGCTGTGCGTTTTGCGTCGAGAATACGCAGTTGAGCTCCACTGACTGGATGTCAGCCGGTGACGAGTGGCTTCGACAGGGTGCGTACAGTGAAGCGCTGTTCGCCTTTCTCCTGTCGCAAGCTATCGAACCGCGCAACGAAGTATTGGATTTTCTCTTTTCGCAAACGATCGAAACATGCAAGGAAGCAGCTGTCAAACGCATTATCGATTGTCTGGACGCCATGGCCGATCCTTCGGCGACCTTTGACCTCGTCGCACTGCTGACCTTCTCCGTATGAAGTGAGGGCGAAGAGCTAGCGCTTTGCCAGCAACGCTTGCTCCAGTTGGCAACCGCGGAGGGTACGTCTTTGTGCGTCCTCGAAAGGCTGTGCGCTTACTTTCGCGAATTTCCGCCTGCGGCAACGTCAGACGCTGCAGCGACGCTCACCGAGTGCGTCACTCGCAAGTTTTCAGCTAAGGAGCCGAACTTCGTCAGCATACTAGAGACGCTGGTTGATGTGTTTCCCAACTCAAGTGCACCGTTTTCGGCGCTGATTTCGGCGCTATTCGACGTTCAGGAGTACGCGCGTGTCGCAGTCAAG
The DNA here is from genome assembly GCA_034691745.1 of Prismatolaimus dolichurus. Classification (NCBI taxonomy): domain Eukaryota; kingdom Metazoa; phylum Nematoda; class Enoplea; order Triplonchida; family Prismatolaimidae; genus Prismatolaimus; species Prismatolaimus dolichurus. The sequence continues at coordinate 3,164 of JAQGBB010000761.1, forward strand.
GTCTTCGAAATCATCATCAAGCCCACACACGCGAAATGCAAACTTAGAGAGCTAAACAAACGCGACCAGAAGCTGCTCATTTCGAAATGGTCTGTAGCGCTTCTTCACCTCGCAAGCGCGTTCGAGTACGACTTTGACATCGAGCAAGTCTTCAACGAAGTGGTTTCGACGTGGGACACGTTCGCCGTCAACACGGAAACGCAAGCGCAGTGCGCGTCTCTATACAAGGCCACGCTAGACGACTGGAACACCGCCGAGGCCGACGGAAAGATGCGAGCGTACAAAGCGTTCTTGAAATGCATCGCGAACGGTGAACTGAAAGCGTTCTTGGACTACGTCGCCAGGATGGACGAAGACGACGCAGCTTACTGCTGGCAGAAGTTCGCGCGTTCGTCAACGCGGCTAGCGCTGCAGGATCGATTCAGCCGCCGACCGAGTTCGCCCTCCGACTGCTTGGAGACAATCGTTCTCGGAATCGCACACATTAAGATCGTGCACGACGTCGAAATGGGATTCGCGCTTATCACGTGGGCGTTCTGGTCAGGATACGAGCACATCGCTACGAGCGGTATCGATGCCTGCACGTGCGTCGTCGCACTGGTTACTGGTGTGCTTGAAAGCGGCTTGCTTCTGCCTTTCGAGGATGTGACCAGCTGGGAGAAATTCCAGCGCATGCTGCCGACCAGAGCCGAGCTGCTACCGATGAAGCTCACGAAGTACTGGCATACGATCGGCGTTCTGAACGCAGACCAGCCAATGTTCGAGAAGTACGAGAAGGCGATCTTCAATACGTTCGCCGACAGCCCGCGACACGCTGCGTTCGCGTACTACGAGCTCGCGTTCGCTTCGTGCACGGGCAGCCAGCTTGTCACCTCGCTTCTGCAGTCGGCACGATTCTTCCTGCTAGCGCTTGACGCACCGCAGTCAGATGGCGAAAAATACGTTTTGCGTCGCACGGTGTTCTTTCTCGCTCAGTTCGCGTTGCAGTGCTGCCGTTCATCAACGCTAGCACCGTTCATTCAGCTCTACACGGCGCGCGCATTTCTCGGCATCGAGATATGCGTTCTTGGGGCAAGCGGCGTCACGAAGGCGGAGAAGCGCGTAATCAAGCACCAAATGCAGATGTTCTTCCGTTGTGCGCGGCTTTGCCCGTTTTCCTATGCGCCGATCGTTTGCGCAAGCGAAGCGATTCTCGTCGACGTCATCGCGAGCAAGCTCCAGAAGTGCTATCTGAAGCAACTCTTGGAGATGAAGCCAGCACATTGGCCCCTCAATGCGGGTCTTCTCCACTACCAGCTCTTCGAAGATCGGCTCTGTGGACGCAGGAACGCCGCGAAGTTGCCGGAAGAACGCGAACGGGCAATGAGCGTTTTGCTCGATGAACGACAGCTATCGATCGCCGACGTGCAGCACCTGTTGAATGCGCAGTTCGTGAAGAGATCCGCTGGATGGATCGAGCCAAACACGGAACTTTCACTGGGTTCGAGCAAGATCGTCGGCTTCCACGGCGTGTGTATTAACACGAAGACGATGGAGATAAGCTTGCTTTTGGATCGCGCTTCAAAAGGTAGCCCGCTTTTGTGCAACGAAGACCTGGCTGCAGGCATGCTCAACGAAAACGGAGTAACGTTCTTCAGCCTCGATCCGCCGGAGCTGTTCGAGAAAACGCTGCATCCGCTCCAGAAGTGGCGCTACGGGCCGGACATGCTCAAGGGTACGCCGTTCCTGCTCAGCTTCTTTAACACCGACTATCTGATGAAGCAGCTCTCGATCGGCTGCGAGATCAACTCGAGAGCGCCGTTTGAGATGCGCGACACGAAGACAAACTTGCTTTTGCAACTACCGCTCGCACTGCAGAAAGCGCTCGTCCCGGTTCCCGATCGCGGTCCTTCGCAGACGCGGACAAACCGGTTCTGGATCCAAGCGGACGAAGTGAAGATGCACGTCGAAGAAGCGGACGAGCGCATCGTGTTCACGTTCGGTGAAGTCGCGATGAGCGTGCGCACAAAGATGCTGTTGTACGACAACGACGGCAAGCTAAAGGACGACGACGATTCGAAGGATGCAGAGTCTCCTGAGCGAAAGTTTGCGGCCGACATGACCGCACACTACGAGCAGCTGAGTGCGTGCTTTCCCGAATTCGCACGTCTGAAGGAGCTCACAAAGGTTCAGCACATCGGCCGCCTCCTGCACTCCGTTGAGGAAGGGATTCTGGAGTCGATACGAGCGACCGAACGGCGGCTGATGGCACCGGAAACCAGCGACGCCATTAAAAAGGAGGTCCTTCCACAGGTCAAGAAATTGCGGCAATCGTTATCCAACGCGCTGAGTGGCACAACGATCTCGTATGACATCAACTGCGAAATCGCTCGTCAGCTTGAAGAGACCAAAGGCATTTCAGTGTCGCCGTCCGAAGTAGGAGAGTGGCTCGACAGCGGCGGATTCTTCTCCACTGTGTTTGGTAACAGTCACGACAACGCAATGGCGGCGAAGATCGCTGACGTGATAGTCGGACACATGATTCACGACATTGTCGGCCGGATGCGGAGCGAGCTGTCAACGTTTCAGTCGAACGTTGCAGCACTGAAGCGCGAAGCTCTGGTGCTGCTGCGACCGTGGCAGACAAGCGTTGGGAGCGTTCAGTGTGTGCCCGCTGTCTTCGAACGATCGTCGATCGATGGCGCGCAGCGCGGCTTGTCTACGGTGGCGTTACGTTGGCTGCGAAAGTGACGCGTGAACAAAACCGAATTGCGACGCCTCGCGGTGTCTCGTGGATGCCGTTCCGCCTTTCTTCTTCAGGTACGCCAGCTAAGTTTACAAAAATTTACTTCGGTTAATATGTGCCTTTTACTCTCTTTCCCTGTGACACTGGTTGGTGTCTACTGGTCTACGACCTCGGGCGAATGTGCAATAAAATCAATAGGAGTATCTTTTGGATCACAGACTTTTTTGGCCAAAGACGCCGGGCTTATCGAATATTTTTTTATCGTGATCGAAGCAGAGATGTTCACGGCGCGACCTCGGCCTGGCTCAGACTGTCAGAAAATGTTACGGGCCGGGCCGACTTTGCGAGAAAATTTCACGGGTCGGGCCGACGCCTCGGGAAAAAACGCTACGGGCCGGACCGGGCCCAAAAAATTGGACGCACGGACATCTCTGGATCGAAGACGGCACCTCCATGATGCGAACTAGAGAGCAATAAACTTGCCGATTTTTTCAACACGGTTAATGGCTATTTGGTCTGGTTGACCTCTGGAAACTTTTCTGCTACTTTGCATATGGAAGACTATTGTGAATTCCTGCCGACGCAGTTAATTTTAGTTCTTGCGCTCAGCATGCGGTCAACCATACCTTTTCGCGCTTACGCACGACGTTACACATGTGTACACGTACACCCAGTCGCAGTGAGAAGAGAATTGCTTGATGCAGCAAAATTTTGTTTAGTTTTCTTATAAACCTTAATTCTATTGCAGGCCTCTTTGCTAGCTCCGTTTCGAGCAGCAAAACTGGAGGCGGTGCAAGCGGCAGCAGCAGAGGAGGTAGCAGCAGCGGTGGAGGTGGCAACAAAACTGGAGGTGGCAGCAGTGGTGGAGGTGGCAACAAAACTGGAGGTGGCAGTAGCGGCGCAGGTGGCAATAATAATGGAGGCAGTAAGAGCAGCAACGGCAGGGACAACTGCACGCCGAAGAAGCAAGATCGTCAGAACGTACAGGCAAACGTCAAAGCTGTCGTGAATCCGGTAGCGTCCAGCGGCATTGCACGTCAAGCTGCTAAGGAGTAAGTAAACACTGCGTCGATTGAGTGACTGCTACATATCCGGCGTACTGAGTAAAATTGTGGCCTTTGGCGGCTCCACGCCAAATTTTCTTGAGCAAAATTTATCATTGTTAAACTTTTCCAGCTATGCAAGCCTCACAACTACACTAAACCGAAATTGTGAAAACAAGTAGATCGGCGAAGCCGAAAAACGCATCTTCTGAACTGTACACATTACTCCATGCAAACTTCTAATTGCACATCGTGAAACGATTAATCAACTGGTTTTAAGCCGTAAGTGCAGGTAGGCTGCTCGTTTGAAAAAAGAACACTCGACTTGCAACGCGCAACGAGCGTGCACACGTTCGCGTGCTTTTTTCCAAGTCCGCGTGTCCACTCCGCTACTGCACAGACCGCTAAGAGCGTTAGACAGCGAAACGGCTGCCAAAACGCACTCCCTCGGACTAAGGAAATTTTAGAAATAAAAAGAATTTTAAGATGCGGTGAAGAAAAACTAAAGTCATGGTTGCGACTGACATACTCACACGCGACCAGTAGGCTATCTTTCTTACACAAGCTCCAGAAGATGCAAAAAAACTTTATGTGATATTTTATACATCAAGTGCTTGCTGGCTATCTGTTTAGTGGGTTGAGATAGCATAGCAAGTGTCTTTTAGTTTTTTCACTTCAAGCGTTGAGACAAGAATCGTACCTAGTCGGACTGAATTTTAATCGCGCCTTTGAGCTCGTGATTGTAGTAGCGCATATTATTCGATCGAGATTGTAGTGCTTTATCTCCGGAAATTTTCCGGAAGAAAAAAACTTGGTTTTTCCGGTTTTTTAAACCGGAAACAAGAAATTTTTTATCCTGGAACGTGGAAACGGAACGGAAAGATTTCCGATGGCTAAAAACGGCTTTTTTGTTATTTTTGTATGCATAGCTTTTGAAGCCGTCGAGGCGATCATTTGGTCAAGCGGAAAAATTTGATTTTTGGACCCTTCAGTCTACCTTCAGCTAGTTCGAAAGGCTAAGACCAACCAACCGACTCGGGAAGCAATGCCTTCAGCAAACACCTATCACTTGTGTAACGCGGCCAACGAAACAGAATAAAAAACAGTGCCGAGACTTTGTTACTAGCCGTCGCAGCCGAAAAAAATTGAAATTTTTTCCGACTTTTTTCCGGAAAGAGAACGGAAAAATATCGGAAATTTCCTGTTTTGGCACGCCGGAAAGGAAACAAAAAGGAAAACGTTTTTTCGGCTCACGCGGAAACGGAAAACCGAACATCGGACCGGAGAAAAAACACTACGTGATTGGTTGCGTGAACAGCAGTGGGTCCACAGCAGAACAGAGGTCGGCAACAAAAACTATTCTTTAACGAGTCCTTGGTTTAGGATCGGTCGGCTCGGCCCGAGATTATTTTTCCGAGGCCCGCCCCGGCCCGAGATTATTTTTTCGAGGTCCAGCCCGGCCCGCGATCATCTCTGGTCCACACGAGTAAGAAACCGTTGAGGCATTTATACTTGATCGATCTTGAATTACGCTTGAGGTTGGTGTTCCGTATTCGCAAACGTTCCATTGAAAACTACATTCTTGTTCCGCAACCGATCTTTGGGGGACTTCCTTTTCGTATTCTCTCTCTCGTATAAGCACCGAAGCGCTGTCGCTCCAGCTGTAAAACTTGTGGCGTTATTATTATTAGGATGGATCTCGTGTTGGCTAATGGCAGAATCATTAAGCTAACGCAGGCCGCGATGTGGCATCTCAAGAACCGACGCCACAACAAGCAGCTTCAAACCGTAGCTCATGACGGCAAGCAAGTGCATTTCAACCCTGGCCACATTGACTGGAAGGCCACTGATTCGAACGGTCGCAATTCTCGCCAGCGGCTGTTGAGAGGAGAACCTCCGCTGGGCGTCGATGGGCATCCGATGGAGGCTCACCACGTGCTGCAGGAGGACAAAGGCTTTCTTCGGCTCGTGACGCGCACCGACCACCGAGCTTTCTACTCTGTGCTCCATCCACGCAGCACGACGCAGTGAAATCGCCCAGAACTGTACGATCCGAATCATCGAAGCCAAGTCGACAGACGGAAGTTCGACGGCTGGAAAAACTCGTTCTACAAATACATCGGCGAAAACTACGAAAACCTTGCCAAAAAGTGTGTTATGGATTAATGCTGCCCGTTCGTCATCAGTTCGCCAATTCACCTTGCCGTACGCTACCACTATCACTATCTTCGGCGTCGCATGGCGCATCCAATTTTCTGCTAAACTGAAGTTTTGCCAAGCCAAACATCGGTTAACTTGGACGCAATTTTCACCGGTTCTCTCAGATAGAAAGCGAAAATTTCTTCTGCAAAGCCCCAGGATACGGAAACACTTTTAAATCTTATTGACACTTTTAAACGATTTTTCAATTTTGCAGTGAGACCTGTACCTGTACCAGTTTTTTTTTTCATTTTGAAATCTTGAAAATTGCCAAAAGCAACCTGTACTAAATTTTAGTTGCTTGGCAAAATAAAAACGCAAAAGTGAAAACACTGGTACAGGTTGGTTGGCAACATTCGAAAATTGTCAAATTTCCAAAAGTGAATTTGATGGCACAGATAATTTAGAAGAGAAATTCTTAGAGCTAATCTTACGAAGCAAGACACAACTATTTGTCGACGTTGATGGTACAGGTTTATCTGTACCTGTAACAGTTTTTTCTTTTGCGCTTTTTATTTTGCCACAAAACCTGTACCTACTTTTTGGTGTTTGGCAAAAAACCTGTACCTATACCACCACTGGCAATTTTGGAATCTGAAAAATGGCAACCTGTACTGTCATTGCCAATTTCGGACGCTTCAATAATTGAGTTGAAGATACAGGTTCAACCTGTACCTGTACCATCAGTGGCAATTGTGGAAGCTGAAAAATGACAACCGGTACCGGTCTCTTCATTTTACGAGTTTTATTTTGGCATAAAACCTGTACCATATTTTTGTTGCTTGGCAGGATGTAAAACGCAAAAATGAAAAAAAAACTGGTACAGGCTGGTTGGCAAAATTCGAAAATCGGAAAATTTTCAAAAGTGCATTTTATGGTACAGCTATATTTATACCTGTACCAATTTTTTTTACTTTTGCGTTTTTTATTTTGCCACGTTAAAAGTGTCAGTAAGATTTAAAAGTGTTTTATTATCAGGGTATTTGCTGAAACATTACCGCCGCCACAAAACCGCTCTTTACAATGTTGATTAGATAAATATTTTTTTTGCTGCAGGACCGACGGATTATTACATTTTGCATGGAGCCCGAAGGGCGGAACAAAAGGATAGCGAAGTGGTTGCACATCGATCCCCACTTTCCCCACTCGAAAAATCGAAAGTTAGCGGACGTCTACAGTATTCTGGTACACTATGTTTTAAGGTGTTCCAAGGTGTTCTAGAGTACTCCAGAGTGTTCCAGAACATGTTCTAAAAAGGCATTTTTTCAAAATAAAAAATTCTAAAGTTAGTAGATAGATGAGAGGAGGCAGTGTTCCAACGCGTTTTTTAGCCTGTTTTTTTTCTCGCTAAGTAGACGGTGATAACGCTGTGCTACATGCTGGTGAAAACCGTAGATTTATTTGTCCTTTCGTCACATACATAGATTGCCACGTTAGAATTTGCTTCCCGCCCACTTTGGCACCTAGTTTTTGCCTTATGCAGGATGCCTTTTCGGCTTTGTCGATTTCACTTGTATTTTATTTATTGTTTAGCCCTTAATTAACACTTTCGTTGAAAATGGAAAAATGATCTATCAAAATTACTCTGTCGAGAACGGGCGAAGGTGTTGGAATCGTGGACTGAAATATTTGTTTTATTACTGTCTTTAGGTTCGAAACGCCGACGTAGTGTCAATCGCTGACACTCCAGCTCAACCGCATATCGCATCGCAGATTACCTCAGATGCGGCGGCTACTGCGCTGCGTCAGTGCAATGGTGTGGCAGCCGACATTGACCTCTCTGCTTAATCACTCTTTGATACATATTCCAGAAAGGCGGTTACTCGGTATATAGAAGGCAGCAATAAAGGCATCAATGATTCTCATATTTTTGCATCTTCTGTAGCTTGCGAAAGAAAGATAGCTAAGTGTTCGCAAGTCCGTTAGTCAGTCAGTCACAGCTATATTTTGAGTTTTCCTCAGCCGATTTTAAAAACGTAAAATGCTAAAATTATCTCCGCAGCGTCTAGTTTTGCCTTTTCGCGGTTTCAAGTCTGCGATGTTCCGTGGAACGGTAACATTTGAAAATGTTCAAAAAGTTTCATGTTCTACGCGCGGCGAACTAGCGTAGACTGCATTAGTACCACGCAACAAAGCTCATAAAGCGGTGGCTACGAAAGAGGTACATTCTGTTTGACGTAGCTGGAGTTCTCCTATGGTCGAGTGGTTAGTGCGTTTGGTTTGCGCGCAGAAGGTTTGAAGTTCGATTCCCAGGTGACATGAAAATCTTTTTTACCATCTAATCGAACTTGTGTATGACTGCATTTAGTCGTTCTGATATGTAACGGTCGCCATCCGACAAAAACGCAGACCAAATCATGGGTATTCTCGATGGGTAGACTCCAAATCCAGAAGATGCATTTTTCGGCTTCGTCAATTCACTTGTTTAACATCTTGTTGCTCGTTTCACACTCTTGACCTGTTGCATTCATATTCATGAATCCAACATCTCATAGGAGTATTCTAGTGCTCAGCTTCGATGCTTTTCGTTCTTGACGGAGCAACCATGAACACTAAAACGCAAGCTGCCAGCGTCAATGATAGCGTTTAAAAACTTTTTCCGAACTAATGTCAAGAGTAGCCTCGATTGCTTAGCGTCAATGGCGTCATCTCTAAACGTTAGATTCGTGCATCATGAAGGGCACAATAAAGGGCGTATGATCGCTCTTTCGGGTTGCTCTGTCTGCTTTTCCCACTGGGGCGCTTTTCAGAGTTTTCGTAGGTTGCGCTGCATGGCGCCTGCCAACCGCAGCTGCAGGCGGTCGGTCGAAGGTTGCGTTCTCGACGATAAACGCATCGTCGTCCGTAATCTCGCTCGGTCGGAGCTTGATATGGGGCTTGAGAACCCGCTGCACGTCCGGATGCAGGGGTCGGTAGAGAATGTTCGTATCGATCGCCTGCCTCAGGTGATCGAGCTCGGGGTGGAGTTCGAAGAACTCCTCCTCGCTCATCCCAGCCGGAATCTCGATGTCGTCGATGTCGAGCTGGCCGGGCATGCCGAGGCGGCGGCGTACTTCGGCCGCCTGGCGGACGCCGACGACGACCTGATCGCCGATGCGAACGAACTTATCGCCGGCGGTCCTGAGACCAGAGCGGGCGCTGCTGACGAGCTCTTTTGCATTCTCCATCTTCGTTCCGACGTAGTGGATCTTGCGAATGTACTCGGTGCCCGCGAGATCGATGCACATCGTTGTGATCGCAAGACCAACGACGATGTAGAGCATCGTGAAGAGCATGTATTTCTCGCTCGTTGGCACGAGGTCGCCAAAGCCTGTGCTAATAAGAGTTTTTAAGCAAGACAAAATAGATTCAATTCGAATGTTTCGGAGTTCGGATACAAACTGAAAAGCTTGACTATAAGATTTTAATTTGTAAATTTTTCCAGTTTCATTGCATCCACAAAATTTGGAATTTGCAAAAGTCAAACTTTGACATGTCTTGCCGTGAAAATTTCTTCAAAAATTCAAAATCTTTTAAAATTAGAACTTATTAAAATCGAAACTTCGAAATTATTTTTCAAAATTATGTTCAGCAATTTTTAGATTTTTGTGACACCAGATTCTTATTCGCGCGACATTGAGCTTCCCGCACCAATGGTAGCCATTGTGATGAAACAGAAGTAGAATGCCTCGAAGTACGTCCATCCTTCCCACTGCTGGAAGAGGACACCGCCGATAGCCGTATAGGAAGCGAGAACGAGAATAACCATTACAACTGGAATGCGGATTTCGCCGTTCTGCGACAGCGTATCGCTGTCCCTGGCCGCTAGCTCTTCTCGATGATTTGTGTCAAGCTTGCGTTTCATGGAAAGTTGCCGAGAACGTCGCTTTATCTAAATTTGCATGGAAAATGGTGAGAAAAAATAAAAAGAAACATAAGTGGGCCATTGCAGATAATATGACGTCACTTATTTTTCGGCCAACGTCGCTTTGTCGCCGAGTATGCAAAAAATAAAGTAGGCTAAATGTTTCACGCATGTTTTTCACATATCTTTTTCAGTCGCTTTCCCCCCCCCCCCCTTGGCCGTGACGTCATATACGAAAGGCCAATTCGATTTTCTCTCATACATGAAACTTGCATAGCCTGTACGCCCGGTACAGAAAGCTGATGAAATCGGACATAAACTTGCCGATGTCGGCGATTGTTATGAGCAGAAGCGGAATGCCGAATAAGCCAAAGACGATGCAGAATATTTTGCCGTATATTGTGGTGGGAACCACGTGGCCGTATCCTAAATTGCATGCCAGTACAAAGAACTAAAGGTGGAATTTTCATACCTCCGAACTGACTTTTTCTCCTAACTTTGCGCTAACTTTTGATGGATGCCTCTAACTTTTCTCCGAGCAATTCTCGTAGCGCCCAACTAATTTTTTTCTGCTAAGATTTTTGCCAACTAGTTAGGGGCGTCAAAAGGTTCCTAACTTTTCGCTGACTTAGTCTCGCGTGCATTTGTCGCTATATTTGTCGTGCGCGATTGACGGCGTCGAACATGCATTGTAGTGATATCATTTATGCGGATTTGATTGTTCCGGAGCGCTGTGACAGAACTCATCGCCAGCGCGAAGACATGTTCGTCAAATACGACGACACCGATTTCAGGAATCTTTTTCGCTTTTGCAAAACTACCGTAAGGTACATGATCGAATTAGTTGAGAACGATCTCGCCAGACCCACGGATCGAAATCATTCGCTAACGCCGATCAAACAAGTAATATTTCGCAATCAGCTAAGCTTAGTCCTTCAACTTCCTTCAATTGTACTAATTCTCGTCTGTAAAAGGCCTACTAATGCTGCTGCTGTTGGGTTGTTCTCTTGACGATAAAGTATACAGACATTATCAGTCTCGGTCATTTTGTTAACAAAACGGGCATGACAACGCGGAACCCAAACGTCGAAGTTGCGTTGTTACAAAAGCATGAAATCATTCACCCACAAATTATACTTGCGGAAGGAAGCACATGCAAAACGATTGATGGATCATTCCCCAGTCATGCAGTAAATCAAAGTCCAATAGTGAGTTTTGGTGCACTGGAAAGAGGCTCGTCACATGGATGTGTCAGTGTGCTTACCTCCTCTACAGTGTATGGTATTGCTGCTGGTCCTGCTCTTTTTGCGCGCGCTGGAGCCGCTCCTGCTCGAACAGATGCTGCTCATGTTGGCTCTGGCGCTCCTGCCACAGCAGGTTCTGCTGTTGCTGCATTTCGCTCATCGAATCGAATTCCTTCTGACACTGCATCTGTCGCAGCTGCACATCCAGACGCAGCTTATGCGAGTTCAGTATCGTCTCCTCCATCTTCACCCTATGCTGCTCACGCTCGTAGAAAATGCGATATTTGAGCATCTGCTGCTCAAGTGTAATCTTCGCATTCTCCTTTTGGAAGGCGCTGGCCTGCAGCATTGAAGGCGTCGGCTCCTCCAAGCGCACGCACTTTCGATCTTTCGCTGTCGTCGGCGTCGTTAGAGTCGTAAACGGTGTCGGAAGTGATCGAGTAGGCTGCAAGACGAACGCCGCGCCAGACGACGCTGGCGCAGGCATGCCAGAAGACGCCGATGGAATTACGACGGAAGGTGCCGACGCAATTACGCCGCTCGAACTGCAGCTACTCGGACTTGGCATCGCGGATGGTGGACGAGGTACAGCGAAGCTGTCGTTAGCGGTTGAGATGTTTTTCATGGAAGCACTGTGCTGAACCGTCTAGAGCAGATGGCAGAGAATGAGGGCGCAAAATGTTTTCTGCGAAGGCCACGATTTGTCCGTAACACCGGCGTGGGCGGAGATAAGGGGATAGGCGGGGAGACGGGGGCTAGGCAGGGATAGGCGAAGATAGACGGGAGATAGGCAGGGTTAGACGGGGGGATGAGGGGGGATAGGCGAAGATAGACGGGGACATAGGCAGAGATAGATGGGGAGATGAGGGGAAACAGGCGAAGATAGACGGGGACATAGGCAGAGATAGACGGGGATAGGGGGGGGGCAACGTTTTACATGATAATGCGCAGCTAATTACCCCGCTACACTTTGCCGACCTAGACTCGATGCCGTTGACCGACGCCGAGTTCTCGAGGATGTCGAGAACATAAAGCTCTTGCGTCGTGAACGGAGGCGGCGGACTACCACCTCCTGTGCCGGGATGTTCCACCTCGACTTTTCGAGCTTTCACCTAATAAGATTGTCGGCCGTTAAAACCAATCGTTTTATTGAAGCGACGTATGAGGCTCATAACTGTTGCACCCCCTGATAACAATTATCAGTTACTTTACTGCAGTTACTGCAAAAATAGCTACTCACATTAGTGACGATGTTCTTCCACTTTCGTTTGCACTTATCGCCAGTTCGAGGAATCTGCGAAGCGTGCCTGCAAGTATTTGCGGTGTTGTTCCATGCTTCGCTTTTCATCTTAGTCGTCACGGTGTAGTTGAGCTTTCCTTCGAAGAGGCGCTGATTTGCTTTGCAACCGTCGATGATGCTGGTAACCTCCTTCGGTGTAAACTGTGGACTCATGGTGCGCGGTTTTCTGACAGGAACACCCTGCAGCGACTGCGAGCTAGCGCTTCAGAAATCATCCGATTAGGAAATAGCTCACTAATATGAACGTTTTTGGAACAAAGCAAGCTTACTCCTCTTAGTAATTTTCATCTGAAGATTGTTCCATTTTCACAACACGAAGATGAGGCGCAAAGCCGAAGACGAAGGCGATTTTGCAGCAGAAAAAGAAGGACGTTCAACACAACAATCTTGAAGATGCCAACAAGAGAAGTTACCAGGTTCTACTCTGCATGCGCGCATGCACCACTCGGTGTTTATTTTCGTTCTTATTTTCCTATCGGCGACCCTTTTCTATTGTTTCTGCGTTCACGTGCGCGGTCAGCTGGCCAATCAAAGCGCAATCAAATCGAAACGGATTATGAGTTAGGAAGTTTCCCTCCCCTAGCAAGAGAGTTAGAGACGTACGAGAATTGCTCAGCTTTTGCTGACTAGCCCTAGCAAAATTTTTTTTCCCCTAACTTGCAAGTTAGGGAGAACTGTAAGTTAGGAAGTACGAAAATTTCACCCAGTCTTAACTTAAAACGAAGAAACACTGCTATATATGGGAAGAACTCGTTCTCGTTCAAAAAAAATTTCATGGATTTTCAGCTACGATTGAGTGGGTTTCGTTCAACAGCGACGTGACCATGGAAGTAGCACTACAGGGAAAGAGGTTGAACTGCCGGAAAGGCCTGGATCCTGCCCACGCTCCTTTGCCAAAATATGCAGAAAATAGACCATGAGACGAGGTGGGACCTCGTACGAGACCGTGGGCACTTTTGCGACATCGCCTCTCTAATTTACTGATTTCTATGTTTTTTTGCGTTCCACCCGTGCCGGGGTAAGGTATGGTATATGATATGATATTGTATGATACGATATGATAATATGGCACGACATGATATTGTATGATATTGCCATACAACGTGATCCCGCCAGATTCCGTAAATTTTTCGCTGGGGTGTATAACTTTTTTCACAACATGCCTAACATTTTCTTGTGCGCGCAAGCCGGCAAAAACCGGCTTGCG
>JAQGBB010000762.1:0-16707 GCA_034691745.1 Prismatolaimus dolichurus
GCTACGATTCGAAGTTGTTGTCATTGCCTACGTTTCTGTTTTAGACGAGGAGCTTGAACCTTTTATCTTTAGGCAATTTGATTGACGTGAAAAACGAGTTTATAATAAGGGATTATTTAACTCAATGCGCTGAAGGGAAGTGATGTCATTCCGTGCTCGCGGTAAGTCGTAGTTAACGGCATATTGATTGTTTGAAAGCGTTAGGTAAATGCGTATTCGTACTTCATTATTCGCAAGAAAACTGATTGATGATTGTCTCTTGAACTACAACACTTGGCGTCATCCAGATCTACTATCTCGTCGTATAGCTTATGTTATTTTTATGTACATTGCAACTTGCTTGTATAGGGTCCTCAATCTACGATCGCGACTTCTTGCTAACGTTTTCAAATCGTCCTTCTCACATTGATCCAGCGGCGCTGAAAACGATGAGTGACTTGCGTCTTCGTCGAACGCCGCCACCCGTGCTGCCCGATCTCTCACCGATCATATCTGTTGCAGTTCCGATACCGCGAGCGGCCAGAGTTTCTGCAGAACGTGTAAGCATTTTGTTCACCTAGCGTTCAGTTTAGTAGTGTTTAAATTTAGCATAATAGCCTTTCTGGCTTGTATATCGGGTGCGGAAGGAACTTATTTTGTTCGGTTCAAATGCCAAGGCAGGGGCGTAGCTAGGTTTTTGGTCTGGGGCTAAATTTTTCGTTGCCTTATAACTCAGTGTCGAAACATAGGAGTGCATAAGGATGGTAGATTTGAACTCCTCGCGTCAAGCTCTGCCATGCAGCACCGTTTCGGAGAAAAATTTGCAAAAAAAAATTTATAAAAGTTTGACGCGAAGCGCGAAATTTTACGACTTTTTCGCTTTTATATATTATTTTTTATAAATTTGTTGAGAATATTGGCACCGAGCGAAGCGAGACGCGAATTTTTTGGATTTTTTTCGAATTTTGGTCACATTTTTTTCTCAGCTCTGGGAGTTATTGCCCCGAAATCCCTTTAGCCACGCCCCTGAATGGCTCTATGGATCGGATCTATCGACAATTTAACCTCAAATATTTTATTACTTCGGCGTCCATTAGGTCGGTCTGCTGTCTTACAGCACCTCGATGGTTGCTGCTTCCACCGCTCCGGTTTTTTTCGACGGCTGAATGAACTCTTGCCGCTAGTCACGCTGCTCTATTTTTTTTGCAAATTATACCTTTTTGTAGGCTGTAAATGAAGAAACTGGTTTGGTTCTAGCTCTAAGGCAAGAAAATGAGGAGCTAAAGAAGACAAACGTAAGTAGTCAGCTCTTTGAACATATATGTTTTTACTCCCAACTCCCAGTGTGATTTGTACAACCAGGGGTAGAACCCGAACCCGGGGTGCCGAGCTTTCACTATTTTTGGACGTATTGAGTGAAATCGAAAAAGTGAAAAATTTTCTTTATAATCTTATGGTTAATAGCTCATTGAAGTACTCGGGTGGACACGGAAATAGACGTACGTTTATTGGAGACTTCTCTCGAGATGCAAAGGCAGCGTAATAATATTTGCTACTCGTATATATGAAGCTAAGTAGGCGGAGCGTACTCATACGCTATTGGTTGTTGGGTTAGCATCTAACTTGAAGGAAGCTATAGGCAACTCTTCGTTACATTTTAAGCCAGTAAATTCCCCAACCAGACTGATAATTTTCGCAGGTCGCTTATTTTTAAGTGAAAACCGACCAAATCTATGAACCAGCATAGACGAGAATATCAGTTGAATCCGAACCGAACCCTGATTTTTGAACGAAATCCGAAGTCCTGAACCTTAAAAAATCACCTGAATCCGGCTTGTAACCAGGGGCAGAGGCGTGTTTGAACTCCGTGCGTCTAACTCTGCAAGCTATTTCGTCTCATTTTTCTCAAGGCTTTGGGTTGCTATAGCCCAGTCCCCTTAGATACGCCCCTGCATACACATGTTTACAACGGAAAGAGTCTTGCTCGTTCTACACCTTCGGTTTTCATCTTTCCATGTGCCAACCACTATGCAACATCACGTCTACGTACTGTATATCACGCCGTACATGTGGTGTGATCAATACATTGCAGTATCGTTACACTTGTCTGAGTCGTGAAGCCCGATGGCGCTGGTTGTGTCTTTAGCAAGAGATGCTGACGACGATGCAAGCGTGTTTGTCGAAAGTAAAGATGCTTGAAACTGAGTTATGTCTCAAAGAATTGGCTTTAAAGGAAAGTCAGAGACGATGCGTTGAGTTCGAGGTATGATGTGCGTAATATATGTGGTACTAGTTAAGTGCGTTTTCTCGTCTGAGTGATGTACTTTATATCCTGCGTCTTGCGTTTCGCATTTGACTGTTGCCGAGCTCGCTGAGCCGAGCTAACGAACACGCGTTTTTTTCGAATTCAGGCAAAGGGAAACACAGAATCAAAATACGTTAATGAAGAGAAATTTGTGTTAGCAGTTTTTTTTTTAGAAGTACATTGACGTTGGACATATTCAGAGAGCGATGGAAGTTATTCGCCACTCGTTGGAAATGATTCGAGCTGAACTGGCCAGGTTAGTCTATGCATTGCCGTCTATTTGTGTCTATTTCATTAACTTACAATGTGTGGACCCTACAGTACACGGCGTGGCTGGAGTGCATTGTTTTTTATTACAGAAACGTTCGGCCGAAATATTTGGGTTTTTGTGATGTCGATTTGGAAAATTGGTTCCAAAAATTTAATTTTTCAATTCTCTACTTTTGAAAGCACTTTGCCGCCATTGATAGAACAGGATCTGGTTTCGTCGACTCTTGATTTATATACAGATGATACCCAAGAGATATTGGCCTCAAAATAGGGCTGACAATGGATAGCAGGGTATGAAAATTCACCAATTTCGATTTCGGAAACAGAAATCTGAAAAGGTCGCTTTTGGCTGAACGCCAACGTACAGTACACTCATGGAGCATTTGCCTGCGTTCTCACTAACTTCTGCAACTTTGCGCTGGTTTGAAATTTTTTTAATGAAATCTGCATTGCCCCACGGTAGTTCCGAAGTGGGGCTCTAGATCAGACATTCGTAGTACCGGGGCGTTTACGTCTCCGGTTTTTTGGCTGAAGATATGGAAGTTTAAGAAATTTTTGTGAGCACTTAGTTTCAGGTCTTAAAACACTCAATTTACAAAAATTTCGCTTGCTTCACTGTTCTTTTTTGCGTTCCTGTATTGCTGCTCAGAGTTATAAGCTGCCAAACTTGGCACAAACATGAAAATGTAGAAGTTTTTCGACCAGTTTTTCTCAAAACCGAAAAAATTGTCCGTCAAAAATGGTGTCAAAAATTTCGCCTATGTTTTTTACATGATGTTTTTCATTTTTTCTCCGGTATTTTCCCGGTTTTCGGGGGTTTTTAACTCGGAAGTCGGGTGGACACCGTGTAGTACGTACCTGGTACGTAATGTACGTCATATTTAAAACGAATTTTATTGGATGTATGTAACTGCAGATTGACTATCGGCACCGACTCTGAGCCAGGCGGAAAACAGATGATGCAAAGCATGCAGGAGTGCGAGCAAAACTGTATGAAAGAATTGGAACTGTTGGAGAAAAAGCAAGGAGAGATTGTGGTGAGTACAGTACTGAGAAAGTGGGTGCTGTCTGTGTGCACAGTATTGCGTTGCGTACAGTACTTTTTCGTTTTGTGCCAACGTTTTGTACATGACACTTAAATTACAGTTTTCACATGACGAAAAGACGGCGGAACTCGATGGGGTCATTCAGGTGCTAAAAGCTCAGATTGTACAGTCGTCGAGCATGGCGGCTGCGGCGAGTGTCCGTGCTGCTCATGTGGTGTGTACAGTGTCGATTTTTTGTCTTTGAGGCGATGTACGTCATGACACACAGTATTGATGCTTTACTAGACGTGTTTTGTTAGGAATCTCTGATTGGACGTCGATGTGAAGGCGGTGGTACCACACGCGATGTCTTCCCTATTGGCGAACTTCCTCGAGATGTCGAGGTATGCACAACAGTCATGGCGACGGTCGGCGGCTAAGGGGAGGTAAAATAGTGTGCTAGTGGGCCTGAAAATTCTTGTCACAAAATCATCGGTAACAAGGAAATTTTGAAGCATGCCATGGAGGAGTAAGCACACCAAATTTGAGCCAAATCGGTCGAGGCGTTCAGGAGTTATACGCAACAGACGTTGGTTTTACATGGGAGTCGACCGTGTAGGCCTCGAGGCCCGTCTTGGAGCTTGAATCGTGGATTTTAATTACACTAATTTGAACAAATCCAATTCGCTAGCACTTTCGAAAGTTGTCGTGCACACACCGTCGCAGAAGGCACACGGACGTGCGTTAGTGGGCCTAAAAGCAGAGGAGAGTCATAAAATTTAGGCGAAATTTTGTAATTTTTGTTTGAACAATAGCAAATCCAAACGATTTTGCAAAAACTTCAGTCCAAAAACATGGGAGGTACCCGCCTTTGTCGACCGGTCTTGGGCTATCCAGTCTTAGGGTGCCCTATCGCCATGACTGGCACAACAGCGCATTTGTGAATCATGAGAGCCGACTTTGCTGTCGTTAAGTTTCAGTTTATAGGGCGTTTCGTTATTGCTTTGTTAGAATTTTTGCGCAACAGAGTTTGGTTATGATGACTTCTTTCCGGCACCGAAGCCCAAAACTGATCGATCTAGTTCGAAAACGTTGCACGCTCAGCCGCAAATGGCGAACGACGTTTTTAAACCGACTGGCGTGTCAGCTGCTCGCGCTAAGCTTTCTCCCATTCCGCAGCAGGAAGGAGCGACGGCGTTTGCAGTAAGTGTGTGACTGCACTTGTCTGTATTATTTGCTGATTTTTCTAACAGGTGTGACTGCCAGCAGGGTGTGCACCCGGAATTTGTTTGGCGAGGGAGAGGAAAAAATTGCTGAAAAATTTGAAAATATTTTTTACCGAAATTTCGATCCGCAAGCGGTGCTGGTAGTCCAAAAACGACTTCTGTTTCGTTCTTGAGTTGTAGATTTCTACGAAGTTTTTGGGCCCCAAAATCCAAAATAGTTTGCTGCGCTGTGTAGAATCAGGGAAATTCACAACCGGAGGCAGTCGATAGCGGCATTGGAAAAGGACGAGTTGGCGGTGATTCGGAGAAGGCGAAAGCTTTGTTTGACATGCTCACTAAACGTGCGGGTGAAATGAATCTTGCTTTCACACCTGACAGGTATTGAACTTTGCGGGACATATCTGTATTTAGAGTAGAGGCAGGCACTGATTTGGGTAGTATCACGGACTAATGCAATAAGTGAGGCTACTTTTACCAGTCCGAAGCCTGCAAGCTCAGAAGAATGAATGTTAGAAGGAATAATATACTCGGCGCAGCAACGGGGGCTTTATTCTATGCTAATAGTAGCGTGGTGAAACACTGCATACTATGACACGAAGAAGTGGCCCAGTCAACGCCTCGTCAGCTTAGGATAGTCACTACAGAAGTTAGCTACGTGCTAGCCGCAAGACGAAGAACGGGAGGGAATCAAAGCTATCATCAGCGCTGTGCGTGATGCACGTGGTTTTGCTGTTCGGTGTTTTAGACCGTCGATCAATCGTGCGCTGAGGAAGTTGAAAGATAATGGCAGCTACACGTCAGGCATGCAGATAGTGAGTCTTGTCGACTTGATTCTCGAGGCTGTTCAAGAGGAATGTGTACGTAGGGGTGCACGGGAAATACTAGTGCTGGTGTTGGACGTGCGAGAACGGGCTTTTTTACTTTGTTGCAGTTGGTGAAGTGAGGCCGAAAGTGTTCGGTTGATCCCCGATGGGCATCAAAGACGAATGCTGCTGTGGATTGCACCGATTCGCTGTACAGAAGCAACCTCTTCTAAAAATGGTGAAAAGCTTTCAGTCATTCGTTGTTTGAGGCATTTATTATGGTACTGTACATACGTGGTAGTGTTTTCTGCTTGGATGTGCTTGACGTGAACGGCGTGTTCACACGCTAATACTACTGTACGCAGAAGGTGCTGTGCTGAGATTGTTTGCGCACAGGAGGTGACGATTGAGCAGTGCGTGCTCGAGCACGTCTCGCAACTGGACTGATTCGTGTATTTACAGCAGCTGTACCTCTTGACGATGTGCTCGTACTTTGCTCCTCGGTGCCCTTCGATGAATTTGCTCATCTGCTGACTAGCTGTTGCCGGACTGCGCAGTGGTTGTGATGAACAGTTCGGTTGTATTGCGAATAAGTGACACGTGTCGGAAGACTAATCTCGCGTTTACGTAACCAGGCTTGTCTAGAGGCCGGGTTCGCGCCGAACCCTAAATTTGGACCCGAACCGTCAAAGGTTTTCGGTCGATTTTTTAGGATTGCTGATTCGCCGCTCTCGGCATGTTTTATAATTTTGAAAAATTATCACGAATTTTAGCCGCTCACGACATAAATTGCTTCAGTATGTGCAAATTGCTTCAAACTTTTAACCCTTTTGTGGACCCGAACCCGACCTCTGCTCGTGTCTTCCTATTGGTAAATCGTACTCCTAACTTGAAAAGAGCGTTCGCCCGATAATACACGATAGAACTTTATTCAGACTGCAAATATGCTTACGATCACAGCCAGTTATAAAACGCACATCACTAGACGCTAAACTAGCAGACTTACCCGTCTAGCGACCGAGCGCCTCAAACTAGACGCGGAGCGTAAAAAGCTTAGTAAACCCACCGGGCACAACGAGTAGTAAACACGATACACACTGTATGAGTTCGCCAAAATCATCTCTGACATTGCACCCCACGTTTGAGCGCAAAAAACGTCAGCACAAGCAGAAAGCACGCTCCTGAGCAAGGTCGAGAAGGCACCGCACCGGATGTGAGAACATCGCCATACTTAGCGAGAAGATCTAGTATGACTCCATTAGTCCACCTAAAAGGCGACTGACATAGATGATAGACGTAGTTATGTACAGTACATCCACAAAGAAAGTTGAGCGCTCGATCAGAACCTTAACCTACCCGAAACCCGTCTGCACTTCATATTCACCACCACCTCCAGCGAAAGAGTGCGTTGAATCACTCGTCTCGTCAGCACTCACGTTGTACTAAAAACACGCAGTGCCGTTCTCAGTCCAAAGCAAACAATGACCAGACACCTTTGAGTACAGTAGATATGTATCTTTTCTCCAAATAACCTCCTTTTCACTTTTGTCTACACAGCGAGTAAAAACCGCCCTTGGATGACCAAAATGGTCCTCTGCTCGCTCAGCAAAAGGCCCGTCTAGGTGGAGGACACGTTAGTGCATCAAATAGAGCTAAAAGACGAATGTTCCACATACGTGAAAAGCGAGCCACCTGGAGAAAAGGGTAATACATATTCGACCGTACTGTACATACTATCCGTAGTGTACAATACATACTTTCTCGAACATAGCGTGGGTAGAGATGTAGGCATGATAGTTGGTTCGAAGCCACGTTCTGGCAAGCGTTTGCGCAAACTTGCTCACCGTTGGATCGCCAGACTCGCGAAACCCTTCGATGAGCATATGCACCTAGAGTACATTACATCAAATCCATAGCGTACCTAGTGTCTTGTTGACTCCACCACACATTGAGGTCTTATTTCGACACACACAGAATAGAATACAGGCACTAAAAATACGGCCAGTCGAGTGCATACCATCGGTGGCCAGGCGTTCCTATAGTCCCACTGTTGTTTTGAATCGATCAACGATGTGGGTACGCCTTTTGTGAAATTGAAGACACCCATTCTCTAAAATAAGAAACAAACCCTGCTGTTCTCTGTCCACAGTACGCATACAAAACATTTCTGCAAAGTACGCACACGTTTGCTATACGCAGCAGGGGCGCCGCTACAGGGGGATCGTGACCCCAACGCGGGTGGGGAAAGGAAAAATGAAAAATTTACGGGCGAAATCTGTTATGAAATGAGCTTTTTTCGAGCGAATTTCACTTAAGATGAGCAAAAATCGTGATGCTTTATGTGTAATTTTTCATTTTAGTAAAAAAAATCGCGTCGAGACGACCCAAGCTTGTAGCCCTCGGTGAGTTCAAACCTGCAGTCATTTTCTCGCTATCTTTCTACCCAAAGTCATAAGCCACCAAAATTCTGTGCCCGCCAAACAAAAATCGCAAAGCCCATGCGCACTACTCACATGAAGATAAGCGTGAACGCGCTTAGGAACATCGTCATCGTCGTAGCAAGAAGCAAAAAGTGGCAACGCATTGGAAACATAGTAGTGTCGGACGAGCTGATTGTGCTCGACATCTCGATCGAACCAAATGCCGTCCTCTTCTGACCTATCAAATCAAACCAAAAATCCATTGATACCAATGCGTTCAATCGAACTCACATAGCACACGTACGATGGCCATGAAAAAGAAAAAGTCTGCCAAGACCGATCGCCGTTTAATAACGTTGCCAAAAACCCTCTTCACCAATCGCTTCAACAGACCCACCCAAGTGCAGCTGCCTTAATAGAGACTGCCCCATCCACTTCAGCGACTGCCGTCGGGCATAAATCGCTCTTCTGTCCAACTCACCAGTGCAATTCTCTCATCGCTCGCTTGGCTTTCCTGAAGTAACTGTCAAAAAGAACGCTCTTTTCATGATCACCTAAATAGAGCACAATCCTCTATACCACATCAATGGGCGTGCCCGGGTCCGGACAACCCCGTCCAAAGAAAAAAGAAATACAAAAAACTAGTTCTTTTAGCAACCCGTTCAGAAAAAACACTAGAACCCTGCACGTTTTATACTTCAATCCCAACGAACCTGCCGCTTCAAACAAATTCGACATCAATTTCACATTCCGGCACATGAACGCATTGAGATCGACCGGCAAGATAGACCAGGTACGAACACTTCGAAGACTGTAAGCGAATGGCCCGTCATGAGCAAACCAACGTGTTGAGAAATCCCATCCCGTCTCGGCAGCCGATGCGATGTTCGACCAAATTCGTTCTTTCTCCTCTGTCGCAAACAGAGCATTTAGCAATCGCGATGAGGGGAGGCAAAAGGGAAAGTCGCATAGACAAACAGTGAATAGACCATACCGTCGTCGGCGACATCATGCACTGTCTCCATATCTTCCCGATACGATTCGGGTCTAAATCGAGAGAGTAAAGCCCAAATGATTCCACTTCCAACATTTAATTTCGCCAATAAACTGAATACTTAATGGAAAAAAGGTTAAAACTTTCTTCGCTGTACTCCACCGCAACCGAAAGCTCATTGATGTTCTTCTTCGCAAAGACATAATGCAGTACATCTCGTCTGGCCGTTAGCCACCGACATGCATTCTCACCGAGGATGCTTCATCGTTGCACGATACTGAAAAGACGTGTGTGGTTCCCCACCGTCGGAGTGTCCATTAAGTTGCTTTGATCGTTGCGTAATCCAGAAAGTATATTCCTTTTCCAAGACAGGTAATATTTCGCGCACAAAGTCCTCATCGCCAGTCGCTAAAAAGCATGAGAATCACCCTGTTAACATACACGTTGAGCGGCCAACCTCGCAAACTGCAACTCTTTGCAATCAATCGCAGATGGTTCAACTATCCTTACCAACAAAGTAGTCGTAGACCATGAATGTCAGAAGTGGGGGATGTGAACGCGTTACCTAGAGTGAATAGGGTATACTAATGTATATTAGACAAATAACATATGTACAGTATGTTATAAAGAGCTACGCACATAATAGATTCGACCACCGTTCGGAACGAAGCCAATGCTGGAAGAAAATGAAAGAACTTGTTTAAGTGCCGAATGTTTCTTCAAAGAATTATTTTTTCGGAAAAACCCCTTCATCTCGAAGTGAAACTACCTATCTTTTACAATTCAAATTTATAAACCAATTAAATTTCATCTCACTGCTGTCTACAATCTACTCACTTTTCAACCATCGTTGCAAGATTCTTGATTATTCCTCGCGCGGTGATGTACATTTCAGAGACAAGTAATCCTTTAACAATCCAATATGAATCCCTACAAGCAAACAATTCCCCGTGTAACTATCAACTGTTGATAAAATGAATAATCAATAAACTATCAACTGTTTATAAAATAATCAATAAAATATGAAATGTTTATAAAATAATCAATAAACTATCAACTGTTTATAAAATAATCAATACGATCGAACTAACCAATAATAAAACTCTCGAAATCGACCACCGGGAATAATGAACGGGTAAGGCACGTAGAGCAATGAGTAGCGCTGGGGCTGTTCTTTCACCACGTCTTTCACCTAAAAAATTATTTCTTCCAGTTGGCTTCATTGATCATGCTCACATGTATCGTTTAGATCAATTACAAGCATGAGCGAGCAAAATTTTCTACGGAAAGGTAAAACAGTCGGCGGAGCAAAAACGCATCTGGTGGTTCAAATTTTCAAAAAATAAAATCATAATTTAACATAGGAACATAGAAAAGCGAAACGGAAGGCAGATTCGATCCTCTCGATGAGCACAATAAGTTGACACAATTTTAAAAGTTTCAAAAAAGTTATAGCAAAAAATGCGAAAATGTGCACAATTTTGTAAATTTTGGTCAACAAAGGCAAACTTTTTCAAAATTCCACCCAAAAGTAAAAATTTTGAAAAGAAATTTTAAAAGTCTATAAAACTGCTCCTTTTTTCTTTTTTCCTCACGGCGGGAGGGGACCCTTCAAAATTTTTTGTGAAATTTTACAAATTTTTTGCCTTTTTGGGGTAAAATTTTTGAAAAATTTTAACTTGGCAAAATTTTTCAAAACTTTGCCATTATGTGAAGAAAATTTTCAAAATTTTGATCATTTTAAACAAAATTTGGCTTTACCCCTAAGGATTCCCGGAAATTTTTTTCGAAATTATTTATTTTTGAAATGGCGGGATGCCTTTTTCGGCCCTTTAAACCCTATTTTTACCCCCCCCCCCCCTGAAAATTTTGCTCACTCATGCCTGGCACATACATAGCGCATTTGCTGCGACTTACCTGGCGGCACAGTAACTTCCACAATCGATTGATATGAAGTGCCCAACGACGAAAATGATAGTCTTTTATGCGTTCAAAGCTCATTGGATTCGGCTGAAAATCTTCCGGGACACATTCGACGAGCTCACTTCCTGGCGGATCAAAGTGCTCGTCGACAAATTTGATTAATTTTTCTTTGCTGCATACGTACAAGAGCTCAGTAGTTGCCTAGACGAATAAGTGCCTGCCAAGCATCTAAAACTCACGTTAGACTACCCTCCAGACGATAAAAGTCATTGAGAGTGATTTCTGAAATCAAAAACAATAACATATGCGAATCGAGCAACATTTTAGCTGTAAATGCTTTACTCGCTTGTGTTAGAAGACATACAATACGAATACAATATATACATAAAAGTAGATAGTAGCTACATGCCTGGATCTTTCTTCAACGCCATGTCGACAAAGTGCTTCGAATCGTTGAATAGCTTCATTCTTTGGACCGCATCCAGAATCGGGCCTTGGCAATAAACCTCGCTGAAATTTAATTTAAACAAACCATGCAGCTGACAAGGCAGATAAAACCAATTCCTAATTCCCACTTACACTCGGTGGTCATCTGAAGATAATGTCGTCGCCACATTAAAAAAACTCAGCACAAGAAAATAACGCATGTTTTATGGCGTAGGTGCGACGCAGCAAGTGGCCCGCAAGCAAAACCTGCTACAAACAGTCAGCATTCCCTCGTTGTGTTGTCGTTTTATGGAAAAAGTTTTCTGCAACCCAAAAAAGTGTGCAAAAGAGCGGCAACAACATAAAGTAGTGGCTAACCAGGTTGCAATCTTGGCGTGGTTACGACACAACAATGCTATTATTTGACTGCATGTGCAACAACGCCAAGTACGGGTAGGCTAATAGACAAACATGTCAGCTATAGTTATTAAAACGATGCCGTTGCGACAGCAAGGTATCAAATCGGATCCGCACATTATAAAGATAATAAACGTTGCTTCAATTTTTGCACTTTCGACCGAAGTAATCTTCCAGACAATGCCCACCTCTGCCAAAACTGAAGGTTTTGGAACCTCGAAAAACGCAAAGATCCCAAAAACTACTGCTTTTAGCTTATTCCAAGTAAAATGCAATCACAATTTCAACCGGCGGTTTGTGTCTTGCGACTGAAGTAAGTTTTTTAAAACTTGTGAGAGACTAAAAATCGGAGACCTTTTCGCGATTCGCAAAACACTGCAATCTTCTAGCGGTATGGACGCGACAGTCGTTTGAATATGTCAAGATGATTCAATCACTCAAAGTGCGAAAGTGAAAGAAAAGTGACGAACGAAATCGAAACACCTGATCTTAAAAGGAGTTCCTTCCCAGCAGGGGTGTACACATGTCAGCAGGTCAGTCGGCTTTTGAACGCTCTCCCCTACACCAGTTCATGTGTACATACAAACGAATGGCATCTCTTACGGCATGACATCCCGCCGTGATGTCATCAGTCCCAGCTGCTGATAGTTGCCACGCCAGACATAATCGCACGCGTAGGCAAGACGTCGCAGGATACGGCCGCAAGTCTTACCCAAGGAAATTTCGTGCAAGTCTCTGATTTGGTTCCGCCGTTCCAACTGTAGGGCAGCCTGTTGAGCTTGAAAAGGTCTGACAAGCCTACAGTAGTTACCGTGAGCAATTTGCTCGTCGGGTTGTGCTCACGTGACTTCTTTCGACAGCTGCCACGTAACTATCCACACACTACACACCTTGATATAGTTGACGTTCGTCTTCGGCACGCCGCTCACTTCGTGCCAATTGTGCCTCATCAAATCTGCGAATCTTCTTCGAGTTGAAACTCGTAATATGGTCGTGCTTACTTCACTGCTATCAATGCCGGCGTAGATCGGATAGTTATAGAGACCATCCGCTAGTGCCGCAAGGGAGATTCTCGAGTAATGCTCGTATGCATTCGCGAAGTAGAGTGATGATATGACGAAGATGGCTACGGTAGATGCTGCAGCAAGGGGCATATACCAACGTTTTTGAATCGTGGGTCTAAAACAAAGTTTAGAAGATGGATTCAGACCAGCTGCATCCCAATCGAAAAACATACGTTTTGAAATAGGATACTTACGCACCTATACTTGGAGAGACGCTCGCTAGGTTGGTTCAACGTGGCTTGCGACAGCTTTCGGCTCATCGCTGAAGCTGGTGCCGCAGCTGCAGTTACAGAAGATGCTGAAGCGTGATCCATCGTGAACGGATAATCCAGCACTTGTAAAGCACACATGACGTCGTCTGTATTCGGGATATCTGCAACATCATCAACACGCACACTTCGTCAACATGACCGAGGGAGAATATAGCATAGAATGTGACGCGTGCATCTTGTTGTGATGTTCCTCCAACTCGAAGGAATTTTCCATGTTTAAGGTATACTTATTACATCTAGCGTTATAGGGCCAGGTACTATTCTCGCCAGCCTCCGCTCGGTATTACTGCACGCACTTGTTCCATTTGATGTCAATTGCTTCTGAGGCGTCATCGTTTCCTAAGCCCGACCACGAAATACTTTGCAAGCAATGTTTAACACGTAAATGTCCAGTAAGCTGAGGTGAGGAGGTTTAAAAGTTCAAATAGTTTGCGGACGTCTTTTGTGGAAGGTCCCGTGGGGCCTGTCAGTCCGTCTGTCCGCACGATAGCGCTCGTAAGAAGCATGCTGGCGGGTCCAAATTTTTTGTGTAGGTACCTAGGGCCAAGGGATCGGAAAAATTCTTAAATAGGCCTACAGGACCTACTGCAAGCCGAGCTGGGCGATCCACTAGGTCCACTTTAACGTAAAAACATAGTGTTTGACGTGAAAGTGCGGTTTACCTCCACGGATTTGGCTGAAAATAGTTTGATATGCTTCTAGCATAGCGTAACGTAAAATACGTTTCCCTCGATGGTTTTTGTCGTCGGTGATTTCAGGCCCTCTAGCACAAACTTTATTAGCGTTTTTGGTTATAACTGGAGAACGTTTTGTTGAATTTGGCTGAAATTTGGTGGGCACGTTCCTAAGCCGTTTGTGATTAGCTCAGGTCCAGTGGCACACTAGCCTCAGTAGCCCTTGAGGATAGGTACATCCGACTTGTTGACACTCATCATCTAGTCATCACCCCATGCCATGTGCTTTCGTTTTTAGCCTCACTGTTTCGTAGTTTCAGGTTCGTCTACACAACCATTGTGCTACCATATCTGAGGACTAGTACCACTGAGGAGTGACGACTTTTTAAAACTGACTGAAACGGCCTCGCGTCAATTCGGTCAGCATGGAATCTAAAAATGTAAGCTGTGATGCAAAGCCTAAGCCTGGGAGCCTTGCTCAACTAACTACAGTGCAGCAGTACACTAGGCTCAAGTTTTCCATACTCTGCCTCGTAACTGCGCATTAAATTAATGTATTCTGTATACAATGTTTTGTTTTGTATTGTGTTTTCTCGCAGTTCTTCAGTTTTTTAAGGTTAACCGTTTTTTTCACGTGTGAACATGCTTATAAATTTCATACGACGTTAGACGATGAAAACACACGATTATTAGGCCTAGCCGTCATCTCCACGTTCAAGATCTTTGCGTTCACGATCAGCTAAGCAGGGTTCTCCAGGCTTATTTGTATTGCATCACAGCTTACATTCTGAGATTCCACGCTGACCGAATTGACGGTGACCGAATTAACGTAGACCGAACTGACGTTGGGGCACCTTTCACAAAAGACGTCCGCAAACAATTTGAAGTTTTAGACCCCTCCCCCTAAGCTTACTGGGCATTTACGAGTTAAACATAGGAAATGTCCACAAAAAATTAGAATTTCACACCTTCTCCCCTCCACGCGGACGCCTTTTATGTAAGGTCCCCTGACCGAATTACATATACCGGGCTGAAACAGCTTTAGGACTGAAACTGAATTGCTGTGACTGTCATCTTGTGGACGCCTCGCTCATCGAGCCATCTTCTGTCTCCTCCTCAACAACGCCGAAGATGGTTGTACTGTTTTATTGGGTTGTCGTCGGCGAAAGCGACACTGAAAGGCAGGATAAAGCGAAGCATAAAAACTAAAGTGGGCGCCATATACGCTAACTGCAGCGGGTCGTGAAGAAAAACTTTCAACGGCGACACTTTCACTTTTATGTTTGTTTGCGGTACGTGTGTAATTTGACTCTCATTTCCTGTTGTTCTGAGTGCTATTCACCTTTGTTATCAAATCGCAGGTGTCCAAAGGCTGAACAAAGCAAACAATTTAACGAGGGGACAGACAGAAAGCCAACTCTCCTCTACGGCTTCATAGCTTGCTAGCGTGTGGTCGTCAATGAAGCAGGCAACTCCATTTGATATTTTTTTTTGACAAAAGCATTCAATGCATTGAATGCGGCTGGACGGTGTTCCCGCCGGAACCTTGTCGGTGACGCGTGCCTCGTTTTCTTGTTCACGACACAATAAACGCAATTGTTGTCAACAACATATACTGATTATTTTGCTTCAATACATAGACTATACTTTTGTTGTATGCCCGCTCTTTCAAGACAAATGGCATTATCGGCTACGTGTTGTGCAGGGGAGACTGATCACAAGCTTTGCACTGTTAGTCGATCGGGCTTAGTTGAAGGTCGGGGGTCAAAGGGAATTCCGTCAAAAGTACAATTGCGATCGGGTATGTCCGTCCATCATCATGATAACTTTCGAAATAAGCAAGCGGCTAGAAATTTTTACTGAAGATACCTTGAGATAAATATAGGATCAAATTCGGAGATGGGCCCCGAGGGCCTAATACAACTCGAATGGGCCGCTCCAGTAGGCCTACTGGAGTGTAAAAATAACGTCTGTTGCGTATAACTCCTAAGCGCCTCAACGAATTTGGCTTAAATTTTGTTCGCACACTCTCCAAATGTAGGGCTTCAAAATTTGCTGTCATCGACGGTTTTGCCATAAGAATTTTCAGGCTCATTGATATACATCATGTAATATTGTTTTGTTCATAACTCCTCCACGCCTCAACGGATTTGGCTGAAATTTTTCTCACGTTGCCATCATTGAAAGTGTAATAAAAAAGCTGGGCTCTCACTATATACACGCTCCGTCAGTGGGCCTCGAGCATCGGTACATCCGACGTTGATCTCCATAAAA
Organism: Prismatolaimus dolichurus; assembly: GCA_034691745.1. Lineage (NCBI taxonomy): Eukaryota > Metazoa > Nematoda > Enoplea > Triplonchida > Prismatolaimidae > Prismatolaimus > Prismatolaimus dolichurus. Next base: position 16,073 of record JAQGBB010000762.1, read on the forward strand.
AACCGACAACAGTTTAATATTTGGCGCTAACTTGAACACCTTAGAATCATGTTTGCAAATTTCAGCTTCAAGTCAAATTACACAAAAAGTATGCACAGTAAATTTGATAGCCTTCGCACGGTCTATCGCGGCTGTATCGCACTATGTTTTGTGGCTGCTAATTTGCACTCGGAATTCGTTCACCGCCTGATTTCAGACGTGCTGACCTACCCCAGCTTCAAGCAATGCACAGCATGCAGCAACTCTGTTAGTTTGTCAAGGCGGAAAGCTTATCGCTTTTGTTCCTCCCACCTTCTCATGGTGGACTTAGCTGTTCCGTTCTGAGATTTCAGTTGTATACCCTTTTGATACCGTCATCCGCGGGTGGAGTCAAATGTCAGCGCTTCTGAGATAATTTTCAGTGCCTCTACATACAATAAAATTAGTTGCATTTCGAGCTAAAGCCCTACAGGACTGCTACAGATAACGACCGTGGCGTCATAACGGTCTTGCTTATATTTTACAAGCTAGTTCCTACTCTGGACGGGCAAATCCTATGTCCACCCGTCCCGTGCGTAATATAGTGCTTTCTTTGTCGTGCTTGTGCAAGCACGAAGCTACATATCAGATATTGAATAGGGCATAACAGTGATTGG
>JAQGBB010000763.1:0-16684 GCA_034691745.1 Prismatolaimus dolichurus
GGGGGGGGATTATTTCAGAACGAAGAGTAAGCCTCCTTCTTCTTACGCGCTGCGCGCTTCAGGCAGGATGCAAAAATAACTATGACTTGGAATAGTTTTCTACTCCAGAATCCCTGAAGACGGAAGATTTTTATTAGTCTGTAACGCGAAAGTAGCTGTAATTTTTCCTTTACCCACAAATTTAGGTTGCCGAACAGCTTGGCGGTATCTGAAATGGTCGTTCAATCCGAAGTCCGCTTTAGCTTGAATGACTTATTCGCAGCTCAGATGGTTTACGGCGGCGATGCACGGGGCATTTCGTGGCGAAATATCATTTCGACAAACTAAGATGATAAAAGTGGTTGAAAACTCTTCAAGGATTTACACATTTGACCTCATCTCAGATTTTTTTAAATATTTTTAAAACGTTTTTTTGGTTATAAGTATAAACCATCAGACTTGCAATCTCAACTACCCAAAGGCGCGTTAAATGACGATATACCGTACTTGTCGCTTCTTCATTCTTCTTCACTCGATAACCTTTTATCCGAGGTGGGCAATAGGTGGATAAGGGAAGCCGATATTTCCTGAACGTTTGAGAAAGTGACGTCATATGTGGGTGGTGCCTTGAGTACTTTATCGAAACTTCCAGAATGTCCGCGAAACTGACGTCGTATGTGGGTCGCCTCTTCGAGTACTGACATGATATATGGACGAACCCTTCAAGTACTTCCTCAAAACTTCCAGAATGTTCGCGAAAGCGACGTCACATGTTTGTGCATAAGGCAGCTAAAGGTGGCAGCAGGTATAACATTGGCTTTTGACAGCAGTTCTGAGCGCACTATGGTTCATCCATAAATCACACCATTAGAAGCTGCAAAGAGAACGATTCACCCGGACAGATGTGCACACATATTTGCCCCATAAATCTGGAGTCCCTTAAACTCGACTTTGCTGACGTAGTCGATGGAGTGACCAAGGCTTCAGAGGAGGAGGACCAGCAGCAGGCACACCCAGTGCATGATATAGTATAGATACGCTCTTACACTGACATATTGATCTAAGTTTGAGGTCCACTGACACCAGAGAACGGCCGGGTTTTTCGGTTAACCGAAGAAAAACAAGATTTCCAATTTTTTTTGTAAAACAGAACCAACCGAAATTTTTTGTTTGTTTTTGTTTTACAAAATTGTAAAAAAATGTGTTTTTTTTTGCTTTTTATTTTCTGTTTTTTTTTTGCTTTTTCAAGTTTGGAGAGGTGTTCTAACACACATTTTGGATTTTTTTCGCTTTTTGAACTTCCAAAACACGACCTTCGACTGCAAGGTTTTAAATGAATATATATATATATTATAATGTGCTTAAAATGCTTTCAATAATTATACATGACGTTTCTGTGTCTAAAACGGCAATACGCCCATAATTGCACGACGTTTTGCATGGTCTGCGTATAAAAATGCTTGCGGAAAAAAAATTTTAAATAAAAACGAAAATATCGAGCTCGGTTTTTTTTTAAGAAAACCGAACCGAAAAATTTCGGTTCTTATTTTCAAAACCGGCCTTTCCCTGACTGAGAGACGGGGCGTTAGTTGACCTCGAGGATCGGCACACCAGAATTGTTTTTCGCTAGCTTTGCTCGCTCTTTGGCAGGATGCAAAAAATTCACAAAGGTATGTGAGGGATGGGGATTCAAAACTGCGACCTTTGGGTTGGTGTTGTGTTCCATAAACCATAGATAACAAAATGCGAAGAATGCCGTGCCAATGTGGTGAATGCACACACCAAATTTCATCCAAACCTTTATGCGGACAATTGGAACGGCTGAAGGCCGAAGTGCATCCTGCCTATGGCGAAAAATCACGAGCACAGAAGTTTTTGAAGCAAAAGAGAACAAGGAAGCCACGATTTGTCGCCTTACTACATTTTTCCTTACTCTCTTATAGAAAAAAAAACAAAACAGCATAGTGTTCACACATTTGCTGCTGTGAATAGTGATGAGGTAAAAACACTTCTGGCTTATTTCTGAAAAAATGAAATTTACTTCTGAACAGAAACAAAATAAAACACACCAAGTATCACATACACTAGCATTGTCTGGACGTCCGCAAAATTTTGTCGTGGAGGAATTGGGGGGGGGGGGGGAATTTCGGGGTTTCGGGGGATTAAAGATTTTCCAAATCTGACCAGTTAGCGATCCTTTTGCTTAGGCGCTGCGCGCTACAAGCAGGATGCAAAAACACTTATTTTTTACATCGGAGTGGATCTTATGGAGCGGCATGCTTGGAGACTATTAGGCCTCTGGTCCATCTTCGAACTTAAATCATAGATTTTAATTGCTCACATTTCAAAAAAATTTTAGCCGCTAGCCCTCTTCTTTCGAAAGTTATCGTGCTTTGCTCGCGGATAGACGGACGGAAATTTTTGGCAAAAATGGAAAAAAATGTGAAAATTTGCCAAGTTTTCCAAGAGGGCAATTATTTTTTTGCGTAAAATGACAATTGAGACAAATTTTGAAGGACGAACAAGTTCGTACTTCAGTTGGACGCGCCGCAGGTGCAGTAAACTTTCCTAGTTTAAACTTCTTTAGTTCGGACTTCGGTAGTTCGGACTTCAAATGCTTATGCCGCTTGGTGAAGTTTTGTACTTGTACCTCACGATTGGAAAATTAATACCAATGTGCGATTTGCATATTAAATCTAAAATAGATTTTGAAATTTTGCATTAGTTTTGTAAACGATATTTTAGGGTCAACAGTTTTACATATTTTTTGGCCGTAAAATGAAAACGAAAAAATTTCCGGCTCTACAGAAAAAGGAAAACATCGGAAAAGAAATTTTCCGACTCAGTCAGAGACGAAAAAACCGAAAAGTATTTTTTCCGCCTTACACTTTCCCAATGTTACTCGGCTGAAAAATATGGACTGAAAAACAATTTAAAATGCAGCTCTTTCACTGAAGCTCGCAAGCTGGTGCTTGCTTAAATTTTTCGCTCCGTTCATCTCTTTCGTACGATACAAATCTGCCTAGTGTTTCATACAAGTAAATCGGCAAAGCCAAAAAGGCATCCTACCATGGAACAAAAAACAAGGTACGACACGCGATACCGTGTACTAACGCCTCCTCCATGTTAACCAAGAAAAAATACACATAAGCAACTTTTCGATATGCTCTGGAATAGTTTGGAACATCTGGAACAACCGGGAGCACTATGATGTTCCACCAAACCGTTTGGAGCATAGTGAAGTATGATCCTCTAGACGTCCGCTAACTTTAGATTTTTCGAGAGGGAGGAGAAAGAAGATCTTTGTCCGAACAGTTACATATCCTTTTGCTTACGCCCTTCGGGCTCCAGGTAGAATGCAAAAAAGCTCGCCCCACTGGCGTCGATAAACGAGTGACAAGTTCTTTGTTCGCCACACTGACGTTCTCCGACGGTTCACCAGCAACACCGCCTTTGCTCCGAAATGACTCCACAACGCGGCGGCCACTCATGCTTCCACCACACGAATGTACGTAAAGCCGCGCCTTTCTGCCCGATTTTTCATCTTTCTATCTTGGAGACATAACATATAAGAGGAATGCAAACAATCGAGCAACACAGACTTCCGAGCGCACGGCCCGCATACAAAGTCGGTTGCAAATACGTTTAGGCTATATTCAAAGCAAAATTTTTGTGACGGTGCAATGCAGACACGGAAATTGTTGCCCAAAATACTCTTTAGAAAAGTCCGTTTGACGTGTAGCTATTAATTTATGTGCTCAAACTAAGGATTCCGCTCTTCGCATGCGGTGCGCGGTGCACAAAGAAAAAGTTTGTCTACCGAATGTGCAACGAAAATTTTCACCAAAAAGCGTAATATGGTCACCATTTTTGGAACATTTTTACCAAAATTTTCCAATTTTTTAAAGTTTTTGAAAAATTTATTTTTGTTTTCAAAATTCTAATTATTTTTGAGTGCTTGTCTTGAAAAATTTAACGATACCGTCCAAAATGCTGCACACGAATACTGCTGGCCTGGCATCAAAGTTGAGTTGCGCCGAATTGAAGCGTTTCGATACTCGGCCAGGTTTTGTCTGTCAAAATTTTACGTGCAGCATATCGACCAATTCGAGGTGCGAGAACATAGATAGCTACACTAGCTAACGGGCATAAAGCTAGCAAACTGGCCGACGCCCACCGCGCGGCTTTGTTGTGTTACACAGCTGCTGCGACGAGCGCTGCTTCGCAGAAAAATGTGAACAGTATCGGTCTTACATAGCACTGCAAAACAAAATCTGCTAATTTTACGCACGAGCAATTTTATATCCTGGCTAGCCGCCAGTTTGGGGTGACCGGCGGTCACGTTTTGTGTTCGTACCGCCGCGAGCGCGCTTAAGGCTGGAATTCTAGACAAAGTGTGGTCAGCTGCGGGCATTTGCGCCACGAAGCTTTCAAGCGAAATTAAGGAAAATTAAAAAAAAAAAAGAACTGATAAGCCTGAAGTACTATATTGCATAGTCTTAGAAAAAATGACCGGATTATGCGAAGAATGACGTAGTAACGCAACATGGCGTCATACCGGCCCGAGAGCCGGGAGCATCTTGTAATAATTTTAAAAACACTCATTTCTTTAGTTTTTTTTCGTGGAAAAAAAAATATTTCCCTAAAATACTCGGTTTTCGGCGGTTCGTCCAAAAAGCAGCGAATTCCACCGAAATTCCCTGATTTTTCAAAGAAGGAAAATCAATTCCGCAGAAAGTCCTTGATTCCGAGACTGTCGTCCGAGGAAGCTCAACCTCGTCGTTCAAGCGATGGTAAAATGAATACGAGATAATTATAAAAAAGAAATATGTGCACAAATAGTGAAATACAAACTCATACAGTGACAACTGCTCTCAGATACACTGACGAGCTAAATGAAAGAAGTGAAAGTTAGCTAAACGTTCGGTTTCCACTGGTTGACCGTCTCCGTCCACACGGCAAGTGTATGCTTGAGCAGAATGCAGTCGTCCATCTGAAGTTGCTGCGCTTGCTGCGAAACGCCAGGTTCCGACAGGTAGCACCGTAGCCTCAAAAAAGGAAAAAAAACACCGCCCTTTTGTAAATCGTTCGATTTTCCTTGACGATATAAGCTTACGGGTAATCATCCGAAGACTGATCCTCAATGAGCGGCAGCTGAAGAAGAATAAAGTCGGTGAGCTGCATGAGAAACTCCAGCTGATCCATCTGCTTCACGCCCGCGCTGAGCAGCTCACTCTCCTGCTTCGTAAGTGGAACGTTAAAGCGACCGTTCAGCTCGGGAAACGCGTCATCCTGGAACAGAATACAGTCCGTCAGTCGATCGAAAGACTCCAAAAGTGCTTTACCTGAATTTCACAAGTCTTTCGCTTCGACTGCAACGCCAAAAGCTTCCACAAATTGTGCAGATGCTTCGTCTCGGAAGACTTGATCACCTGCGGGAAGGAGATATTCTTGGCGGTCATCACTGTAAGCTTAAAATCACAGTAAGCTCTCCATACTTTGTCAAGTGGACTTTCAACGTTAATGCCAATTCTGTCTGCCAACTCGAGCAGCGAAGAGCTCTCGGCATTGGGGAAACACGGCGCGAAGTTGATCATCTGTTCGACGATCTCCAACAATCGCTTCGCGCCGGGCAAATTTTCGTCCGTCGCCTGCAGCACCTGCTTCTTCTGCAGGCTCGAGAGTTCCTCCTGAAAGGCAAATGCCGCTTCGCAAAGTGTTCCAGAATTGCTGGAAAGCATCTGACTTGTTGCAGCTTGAGTTGCAGCTGACATATTGATCCGTGTAAAAGATTCTGTCGCGATCTCATCAGCGATATTCGCTCGTCAAGCTTGGCAGCGTTTGCGAACTTCTGGATGAGTCTATTCTGAATCGCGTCGAGGTCAAATATGACTTTGGTCTCCTCCTCCGTTCCGATCGACGTGTTTCGGTAGAAGAGAACAAGAGGGAGGAGATCCTTCTCCACATTCAGTGATATCAGGCAATCCTCATTCGATGATGCCGGATCGGTCAGCCTAAAATTCATCAGCTAACACTCGTCTGGTCAAGCTCACTTTGCTGGGCATTTTTGAGTACCGGCGATCGCGCGTTGTCGACTCTTTGAACAGTTGCCGATATCGACCGACGAATTTGTTTTCTAGCTCAATAAGTGCAAAGGTGAGCGCACAGCAGAAGTGACCGTGACCTTTTCGCAGCGGCAGCAGAATGGCAATCGGATTGCTCATGCAGCCGTCGTCAAGAATAACACCGCGCATATCGCCCTCGAGCTTCTCCGCATCCGCAACTAGAACACGAACGTTCTTGGAGATTACATATTTTTCAAATTGTTTTCATGTCTCCCACCAGTCGTCCTCTTTAGAGCTTGTCGTTTAACGGAGTCGCTGTCGATCGTGTTCCAAGCTACAAAGAACGCCTTCACCAACGGTTCGAGCTCAGCGCGTTTTTCTAAAATTGCAAACAATTTGCCTCCTTTCGTCGACTCTCAAGCCTCGGCTACTCGAACCTCGCAGTGTATCGAGGAAGGCGTTAATCGTCATCGACGACGCCTCATTTACGTCGACGCAGCCACCGTAGTGATGTTTGAGGAACTTTTGAAGTTTCATAATCGACGGCAAGAATCGGACGGCAGTGAGCTTCGGCTCCTGAAAAATGATAGGTTATTGGTTCTGGTTCAGCAGCTTCAGCTCCTCGTTGTTTGGCAATCAATGTCTCTCTGCTCAACATTACGTTGAAGCAATCGGCGAGAAGGTGGAAGCGCTGTCTGTTGTTGCTGTTCTCGATCTGTTGCACAACCGCGTAGCGCAACCAATCGAACGTTAGCGGCTTCCTGAAGCGCCACAGGTTCGGCCCGTCGCATTGCTCGTCGCTGTTGAGCAGAAGTTGTAGGGGGCTTACTCCGTCTATGGATGAAAAATGAGGCTCATTCATCTTCACATCAGTGAGAGTTACATTTCGAAGGAGGGTGCCCCACCGTCAGCAGTCATCGTAGCCCGCTTCGCTGGAAGCACAGTGGCCAAATCCTGCAAAATAAGGAAGACTAGCGTTCCAACTTCGTCAGCATCATAGTTCTGTGCAATCACTAACGTCGCAAACTGGCTTGAGAACGTTCGTGACGAACGCTCGCTCCCAGACTTCTCGTTCGCTCTTCACTGTAAGAAGCGGGTCGTCGATGTGGGTGTCTGGAAAGAGACTACGTGAGGTGCCGCAAAAAGTGTGAAGCTTGTTAAAAAAATCAATCGGAGCATTTGCGTACCGGCGTACTCCGTCAACATGATTCTCTGCAAAATGGCATGGCAGAGCAGAATGCAATCATCGGGACCACAGCTGAGCAAGCGTGAGAGCATCTTCAGCTCGCGATCAAGGTGCGCGGCGATAAACGCCGGAATCGAAACGGCCTGCTGTCCACCCGTAAACAGAACCTCCTGAAGTCAGATATAAGAGAAACATGCAAGCCTCAAACGTCATTAAACGAGGGTGCAATGGTACTACGTTGCTATTACCGTGGCCTGTACTGCACTAACAGCAGCGACGTTGAGATGAAGCAGAAGTCGGAGGAGGGTCGTTTCAGTTTGCGTTAGCAGACGCTCTTGTGCGGGCGTATCGCCAAGCGATGCAGCCGGATCGATACAGTAACCGCGCTTCGTTCTGTCCGCGTAGCTATAAGCGAGTATTGCGAACGGTTTCGAACACTTGTAGAAAACCAGCAACCGGTTTCTGCCAAAGGAGAGCAAATAGAACGTACCCGGGCACCGCAACATTTCCAGTAGCAAACGTGTGACGTTGTCCACCAATGGTGGCACCGCATTCGTTGCATTTCGATATCTCCCACGGTCGTCCGCAGTTACCGATGAGATAAATGTGTCCATTTGGACAAGCTAAGCGTTATAACTCCTGTCGTTAGCTGAAGATTATCAACGCTTATTAGGGCCCCATTTTGGGCTTAAATCTTTTTTCAATCGGTGAAGCGAAATCTCGTCGCACTTATATATTGAAGTGAAACACGGATTCCGTTCAACTGCTGAACGAGAAAAGAATGCACGCATACCGTTCACTGAAGTGGTCGGAGCGCCACCGAGGGCTGTTCGATCGACGTCTGCCAGATAATCTTGCGGCATTGTCGGGAAGAATGCCTCCTGTGTAGATAGAGCGGCGGAAAGCTACACCTTCGGAACACCCTCAAATTTGAATTTGACGCTCCTGGCCATACCGTCAACGCCGCCGGGTTCGTGTGCAGCGTGCAGAAAAACTGCATCAAGTTTGCGTTTGGTACCGACGCAAAGACAACGCTGCAATGAAGCAGCAAGTCGGCCCAACGGCCGTACTGTGTTTTCAGCTCATTCCAAAAGTTCTGTTCAAGTAGTCGCGTAACAACCTTCTGAAAAGCGCCCGATGGACTAGCCCGATAAACAAAGTTTCGCACTTTCTTTCGCGCCTGTAACAACGGAAATGTCTCAAATGCTTCCACTTCATCAATGGATCGCTTAAAGCATACAGCGTCTCCGAACGATGCGTGATGAATCGTGAGGATGTGGCGAAGCGCGAATGCAACATAGTAAGCAGGTATGAGCTAAAATAAAATTTAAAATGCTATACACTGCAAGCCTACGCTATAAACGGCTAATTAGCAGCATCCTTCCTACGCTCGCTGGATCTGCGCCTCCATGGACAGGAAGTTCGCTGTTTCGGAGAATTGCAGTGAGCACGTTGTTGCGGACCTGTTTGTATTCATCACCGTAGATAAGGAAGCAGTCTTCGTCTTTAGCCTATGACGCAAGAATACTGGCCTATCTTGGAAGAGACTGTTCTACACGCTGATGACCCTACGTCGAAGTCGATATCGGGAGCCGGTAAGATCCATCGATGCTTCTCCTGGCGGCACATCTTCTTGACGACGTCGACGCCAAACTGCGACTGAACGGCTTTCATGATGTAAATGTTTGCCGTCGGCGATGTCAGCCTCAAAGTTGCCTCGCGTACATGCTGATAGAGTATGTTCCCTCAAAAGTGAATCGATATTGATGTTTGTCCCTAAACCTGGAACGTGTTCGGTCACTAAGACGCTGATACATTTCCTGTTATTCTCGATCTCCGAACGTCCAGTTTCAAGATCGCCGAGAACGGCAGCGAACGACGAGAGGACGAACTTGAATGCCGCTATATCGTAGAGCGCGTCGGCAGAGTAGACGCCGCCGTGAAAGACCGAGGAAACGCTCACCGCGTTCGTATCCTCCGGGATGAAGTCGTATTCGGCTTGCATCATATCGATCCGCTGATCGAACGATGCGAGCTGAGCGTACTTCGAATGATACAAATCTTTGAGGCAGTCGTTGCACATTGTGATGAACTCGTTCAGCTTTATCGAAGCAGCTCCCTGTAGGATTTTGCCGTTTACTTCGAGGAACGCTTGCAGCTGAGGCGACGACTTTTGGCGTCTAAAATTAAGCGAAACAGTCAAACACTTTGCCGAAATAGCCACAGCTCGGCAAAACTTTGATAGCCTACTCATATCTGAGCAACAGCTGGAGGAGGTAGGATCGCACGATGGGCGACGGATCGATCGTATCCTCGTCCGGAAAGAGCGCAAAGCTGGCCGTAATCGCTTGTTCTTGGTGCACCCGACCGGTGACGTATTCCAACAACTTCTTCGCAATCTCCGCACTCGGCGCATTCGTGCTACTCAGGAAGATGTTATCGACGAAGTCGACGAAGAACAAGTTGACCGACAGGCGGAAGTGGCGGTATCGGCGTTTGTTCTCACTCAAAACGGGAGGCAGTCAATCTCAACTGCTCTTGGCGCACTCAAACCGTCGAGATCCTTACGCCAGCTGCTGATTCGCAACGGTTTTCACATCGACCGTTATCGTTTCCCCGCATGCCGGGCAACTCGTCTTCGGCATCTTTTTCCGACGTTCGTCCAAACATGTGGCGTGCAAGAAGTGCATGCAGTACAAGAGGACGAGGCCGTCGGTATCCGGCTTTGGGCACTCCGCACACTTGTACTTTGACATTGTGCCATATTTGCTAGAAGAGAAGTCCAGAAAATTTCTTATACAGTGTTATCATAATTAAATAAATAAAACTAATTTCAAATTAATTAATTAACAAAAATAATTTCAAATTAGTAAATTATTAATTAATTGATTAACAAAAATAATTTCAAATTAGTAAATTATTAATTAATTAAAGTCACAATTTAGAGATAAACAACAATAATAGTTCACTGATTTTTATAAAAATAAATAAAAAATGTAACAAATAAATGAAAATCAGTCAGGAAACACGTTTTACGTGAAATAGTTCGAATATATTGAGCGATTCCACATCTTCAACTGTGTTTCGATCTTCGACAAGAAAGTGACATCCCAAGCTTGATCGCGATCTAATGTCTGAAGTTGACGGCCACATATACCAATTTAATTTTCTGGCGCTTCAACTCAGCAGAGGTCATCGACAGCACAGTCACAATACCTGCCAAAATTTCGACAAGTCCATCGCATTGTTCTCCTCGACTTCGGCGATGCGCTCAAGCAGAGTTGCAAAGATGTCGAAGCGAACGACACGCTTCCTGGCAAGAATAAAGAGCTAATGTTCACCTGGCATTATGTGCTACGACTTCTCATGCGTGAGTTAAACCGGCAGTATTCTGCATCTGGCGGAACGCCGCCCATCGTATGATTCGTCTGAACGGCGGCCAGAAGCCTCTTCGCCATTGGCAGCACAGAGCGTATTTCATTGAGGATTTCTCTCTGGTTCCTCTTTGCTATCAGCTTATCCTCCGCGTTCAGCACACGCTTTGCGATTGAGTCCAAGACGAGCCGGAGACCGAGGATATCGAAATTCTTGAGTAAATAAAGAAAAGTTTTAAATAGCATGCTTTCGAATCGTATGGAAAACGTTCTACCGTCGAAGCATTCTCCTTGTTGAGCAGTTCGATCAGATTTGGAGGATGGTCCACAGCGTTCGCGAGCAACTTGAGATTCCACATGCGTTCGGACAACACGTGATGCACAACCGTAACCGCAACAAGGCGGCTGCAGTGAGGAACGCCTGCGGTGTTCATAAGCTCTTCGGCGACGCATTGTAGCCAGTTGATGAAAAGCTATAAATGAAGCTCTCAGCTAATCCCAAGATCTGCTAGAATCTCATGATCGCAAAACTATGACCTCATATGTGAAAGAAACAAACAACCCACAAATGAGGAAGATAGCCTCCATACTTTTGCCTCCTCTTCGTTCGGAGGCTGAAACGATGCGTAGACAAGATCGGTGACGAAGCTATTCAGTGCCGACTGCCACTGGGTAGAAAGCTCAAACTTCTCGAAAACCAATTGCCCCCACGAAGTACCGCGTAGATATGCGTGAAGCTTTTCAAGCAGCTGGTTTAATTCTAAACCATGATTTATTTCGTCGAAAAAAAACAAAAGTGAACAAAAGGATTTGAAAATACGCACTATTCGTATTTCTCCTAATTTTGTTTAAGACGCGATTTCTGCACCCCTCGACTTTCAGGCGGCTTATAGTTAGACAGTGTCAAAAGCTAAACAAAACGGACGTACCGTACCGGAAGCCCACTTACACGTACGGACTTATTTTGACTTTCAAGTATTTTTGCAAAAGTTCGAAAAAAATCCTCCCAACTGATTTTTTATTTTTTGGCCGGAAACTGACAGCTCGATTATTTGGAGCTATACAGCTAAAGTAAGCTCTACAGCAAATTTCGCTTAATATGACGGCTGAAACATTTCGCCGACGGGATTTTGCAGCTCTTCACGCGTGGCTGTTTTGCGTCCAAAAATTTTTGCCTTGCGGTGCCGGCTTGAGCTGAATTTTATTCCCAGTTGTTTGTTATAGGCATGGAGAGTTTCGAAATAGTGGGGCGAGCGGGCTGAAATTTTTTAAGCATATATCTTGGGGCAAATGTACGTTCAATTTCGATGATGGGCGTTGTGGGCCTAATACTTCCCGGATGGGCCGCACCGCAAGAGTCACTGCCACATAAAAATAGTGTTTCACGTATAACTCCAGAACGGCTGAAAGGATTTCGCTCAGATTTGGTGCTGCGTTCTCTGTATGATATAATTTGAAAATTTGGTGTTATCGATTGTTTTTGGATGGGTGCATCGTGTTATCTGTGGTTAAAATGAATGCAGGCAGGCTCAATGCTGACACACAATCTGCCAGCTAGTTTTGGCCATGACTTTTAATTGAGTTGACGGATTTCGTTCACACGTGTAGATCGCCATAGTGCACATCGACAGGCTATTATCGTTTTGTTCGCTTTTACCCCATTTTAATAGCGGATTAGGAGTCAGTTGCCGCCTCTGTTATGAAGTGCGAAAACGTCGAAAAACGCCTTCAATTAGTTAAAAACAGTGGTTTTAACACGTTGTATCACTTTTTGTGCAGCACGAATTTTCGAAAAATATTTTTTCAAAGAGCACTTATCCATGCCTCTAACAGTTGAGAATAAAATTCGGCTCAAGGCAAACATTTTTGAACGCAAAACAGCCTGTCTTTTATGTGTAAATTGGGCTTTTAAGATACTTTCACTAAAACGCCAAACACTGCGAATATTGACCGCACAGTAAAACGCTTGTATCACCGTACTCAGGCAAAAATTCTGCACAAAACGGCATCGAAAGCTCATTTTAGTTTTTGACACTATAGTCCGCCTGAGAGTCGAGCGTTACAGAAGTCGCGTCTTGAAAAACGAGCACAGCCTTTTTGAAGTAAAAAATATAATTACCTAATTTCGACACCGGCTCTATTTTCGAAAGAAAAGCGCGAATTTTCGGCAACACCGTCGGCGAGAACGGAAACACGCATCTGGCATTGTTGAACTCGCTGAGAACCTTATACGGCGGCTTCAGAAGAGCCGTGCTGCTCAGCTCGATGAACGAACGATCCTCAAACAGCTTCAGCCATAGCTCGTGTTTCCAGTCGCCATCCCCGATTAGAACGTCGAGGTTCGACGCGACGTCGATGCAGCTTAGAACGTGAGCAAACGCTGGAACTAGCGTCTCTGCGATTCGTCGTTGCACTCCGTATCTGGAAGACGCGCTCTGGTTATGGCATGTTCTTTTTGCATGTTCTAGCTGGAGCACAACCAACCTGAACGTTTGCGTTTTGCTGACGCCGTTAGCAGCGTCGAATAACCACGAGGACCCGAGGCAATTATGTTCTTCCTGACGAGTTAGCAGCTCGCCGATTCGCATGAAGAGAATGCGGCAAAAATCTTCGAAAAGGTGCTTTTGTAAAAATGGTACGAATAACTGTACACTGACCATCGATCTCACCATTAGCTGTGAAAGCCCTTCGGACAACATCGATTCTCAGCGCCTTTCTCGGCGTACTGTCGTCAATCATGCCGCATGCGTCAACGATCGACTCCTCAAGCAAACTGCGAAAATCTACCGTATCTCGCAGTGCAGCTGCGTTAGCTCCTTGGCTGATCGACCGACCGTAGAGCGAGAACAGTTCCGATATCGATCTGTTCTGCAAGTGGCAGATTCGCGGAATGCAGCCGCGCGACGTTGACGCCAAGTCGTCAACGTGAAAGCATTCCCAGAAGCCCGTCTGATAGCCTGAAAACTCAGCCCTTAGAAAATGTGTTACTCTTCTAGTGGAGTTTTATTTCAACTTTATACCAACGAAGGCGGGACGATGCCCGCGAATTAGGCCGATGATAAGGCAAGCCGAGACGTTCGGGTAGTCCTCGTTGCGGAAGAGCAACTCTTCGATTTTGTATCGTACGCCAGCAATGAGATCTTGGCGACTTTCGCCTGCCGTACACTGGACGACGAGAAGCTGCGGAATCGCGTTCGACATTTGACTCAGTTTAAAAACCTTTCTGCAATGAGGAGACTTTTGTGTTCACGAAACTGACGGGCCACTGTGATGGATTCTATTTTTAGTCTCATTTGGTCTCAGTTGCTGTTCATTTATACTTCACATCGTTGGCAAACTGTTGCTCAGTGACGTAATGCTCGACCGAGAGTACATGTACGCTACTTCGCTCAACCTCGAGCTCAGTGGAGAGAGCTAGCACGTCGCTATCGGACAGCAATTTCGAATAGGTCGTTATCTGAAACGTCGACGCGACAACGGAACTGCTGAATTTCCAGCTTCAGTTCGGCACTTACCTGTGGAATCTTGTTCGGCTTGCTCGAAGTCTCCTGCTGCTGCAGCCTCACTTTGAGCAACTCCGACAAGCCTTCGTGTTGCTGCTTGTTGAAGTAAAGATCGCTCCACTCTTCGGCCTCGTGAGAAAGCGCGCTTTTTGCAAGATACAGTACGCTTTCTGGCGTCGCACATTGCAGCAGTTGATATTTGAGATATTTATCAGCCTAATGCAAGCGAGAACAAAATCAAGGGAAGAGGATGGCACGCCCCTTGCGCCCTGGTGCAGCTAAGCCCGTGCAATATCACGTGATTTTAGTACCTCGCTCTGCGAGATCTCCGGATACTCGTGCACAGCTTCGTTGTAGAGAGCTGCCAAAGCGTCATCATGGTAGCCAATGAACACGTTCTCTGTCTTCGGCGAGATTCTGCACCGGAAAGAACATGTTCACGTCAGCAGTACTTGAATAGCCTGTTTCCAGATTTGCACCTGCCTATCCGCGTGCAAAACTTCTCTAGCCAAAAGCGCACGTTCTCGACAACCATCTGCATCGCAAGCACCGACTCCGAGTCGAACGTGTAGTGATGTTTCTCGAGCCGATTGAGAAGCGCGATCGGAAAGCGCTTTTCGATTTCGTCGGCCTCGGCGATTATGATGAGCCTGCGAGACAGCGACATAACGCTATCTCAGACTTGATTTTAATCGACTTTAGATTGCGAATACTTGAAATTCTTGTGCACATGCGACTTCACACGATGCGATCCAAGACCAAGATCGACGAAGTTCTCTTTGCTCAACGTTGTAAATGACTAAATTTGGCGCATATAAGAGCGTTGTTGTGCCACAGAAAGTGGGCCGACTACCTGATTCAGCAGCTCATAGAGGCTCTCGTAGAGACTCTCCAGATTCAGCAAGATAACCGGTCGACCGGTATCCATGCACACCTTGATTCTGTTAATGTTTCGGCATATCTGGAGGGTTCAAAATTTGAGTTTAACCTACAGTTCTCCGTCAGCGTTTATTGGCTTAAAGGCTTTTTCATAACCTGCGAGTACTCAAGATCTTGCGGAAAGTTGCTGCCGTGAATGACGAGCGCATTTTTCAGACTCTTAATCGTGTTCGCCAATCGCAAAGCGGCGTTGTTCTTTGTCAATACTAGAACGTATCGGTTTTGTCTGAAAACATTGTAAAATCTAAAAATAAATTTTGAGCGAAAAGGCGGGGCAAACACTATAATATAAAACGCATAAAAGTAAAATGATCGAAAATCGCAGAATTTATGCGATACCGTTTCAGTTCCACGCGACCATCAACGGCGTCCCGAATGAGCGACGAAGCTGGCGTAAATGCTTCACCCTGTTTTGGTAAAAGGCCTGTAGAATGCAGCCGAGACTTGTGACTGCTATGCCCTCTGTTACCCCTCTGCAGCTGACACCCGATTCTTCAATAGCTTCACGAAATGTGCGTGCGATAAAATCGGCGGTCTTCGATACATTACCGCTGAAATTTCGTCGTACCGCGTAGATTACTTCCTCGACCAACGGTGGTCGGCCATTCGCCTTGGCGAAGTCGTGCACCATTTTGATGAGGCTAGAAAACGTTGCAATAACTAGGCTCGTTGTTAAGTATTTTTACTCATAAATGCATGTGGATACCAGTAAAAATCACGGAGACCAAAAAACTCGAAGTCACTTTGATCGCTGTAGATTTTCATGTAGGCCTTCGTCAGCGGCTTCAGAAGCTTGTCCATCTGAAGACGCGCGGCGTAGCTCTCGGCCGTTCCACCCTCGCAGATTTTTCTAGAACACAAAAACGAAAACCTCCACCAGTGACATTTAACTCCAAGTCGGTCAACAAGTCATGCCAAACATGACCTCCGAGTTTAATACTCAAACATGTTGGCGCGAAATTGTGCACAGAGCAAAAAAGCAAGAAGCTAACCGATGATTTATATGCGAAAAGCTGAAAAATTTCAAATTCAAATAAGCAAGTCGAATGTACCGATCTTCGAGGCCCACTCACGCTTAAGGCTGCTTTACATAGTCAAAAACCAGTTTCTGTGAACAAATCTGACACCGAAAGCTTCGAGATATGCAGATAAAAAATGCAAAAACATATCGTGACTAATGGGGTTCGAACCCCACCCTTAGATTGAGAGCCTAAGAGGCAACCACTGCACCACGAAGCCCATATAAACTGATGCATTAAAGTCTAAAACAATCGAACCACCGTACGTACACATAGCTTCAAGACAGTCACAAGTTAGGGCAAAGACACGTGTGTCAGTGAGCCTAAAAACAACTTATAACAAAAACCTTCGGTGAGAAAAAATTTTAGAAGCATACCATATGAAGAGCCTACGCACCATGTTTGAGTCTAATCCGTCAAGGCGTTGTGGAATTGTGCGCAAAACGTGCAATTCTTACGTGGCAGTGGGCCTACTAAAGCGGCATTCCCGGGATATATTAGGCCCTCGGAGCCCATCTTCCAATGAGTTCCTAACTAGTCCCAGCCTCCACAAAAAAAATTTTAGCCCGCTAACCCTCTTATTTCGAGAGTTATCGTGCTAACGGATGGGCGGACACAC
>JAQGBB010000764.1:0-16669 GCA_034691745.1 Prismatolaimus dolichurus
TTCAGCCAAAAAACATGAGCGGGCCAATGAGAAAAAGTTCATTGGCCCGCTATACTAGGATAGTGCCGACTCTTGTACCAGTGCTTGAGCCAGGAGCCTTTTGGTCTCTCGCCATCTCTTCTACCCTTGTTCGCGTTGGCGACATGTCATCCCGGAGAAAGGCGCGCTTGGCGGTATCGGGCGGAGGTGTCACGTTTTTTCTCATTGCTGACAAGCTCGCGTTCGAATATTCTATGCTGTATGGGTGATCCCAAGTGTCTGCATGAGTCTCAACTCGCATGCTTTGTTGGCAGCTGATATCCCGACAGCTTAGTTGTGTTTATTCGTCGTTTTTCACAAAGTATGGACGACCTTTTCAAGTATGGTTACGCTATCATCGCGTTGCTCAGTTTCGTTCTAGTTGTTTGTCTCTTCACGATCTTGTACGTGTCTTCGGTTCGATGAAGTTTAGTACCATTGGCAAGTTGTTCTCTTCTAGTCGAGCGTATACGGGGTGTTGTCCTTGGTTGGCCTACTGTTGTGATCCGATTGATAATCAGCCGCTGCGAAGTGAGAAGAAGGAACGGTTTGAGGTCGTGGTTGTCAAGCCGCAACAGGAGTGTCGGTCGAGGGCGGCGTCGGTGGCGAAACTTAATGTTGCGAGTTAAGATGTGTAGTTGAACGCGGGACTTGCGTGTTCACAGTTTTTGTGTCAGGGCTCCTACGCTGCGTGTTTTTCTTTTTTTAGAAATTTAATTGGACGTAAAAAATTGTTCGTCGAAAATTTTGTTTTTGCAAATGCGTATGTTTTAACACATGCGTTTTTTCTGCGTGTTTTTGACCCCCCCCCTTCCCCCAGAAATGCGTAGGAATCCTGTTTTGTGAGCTGTCGGTGAAGCGCCTGTGAATTTGGAAATCATCGTGAGTTACCTCTGGTCGAGTTGTCTGATTAGGGCAACGATGTTTGGAGTTTTTGAACCCTTGTGGTTGAGGCACTGTTCTTTCTTACCATGGAGTTAATAACAGTTCAATCCATGTGATTCGGTGTTCGAGTCAAACTGTCAAAGCGACTGAAACTGTTGGAAAGCATGAGTACATGACTGAGGCTCGGTTGGACAGCGTTCTTTGTTCACCTCGTGTTGACAGGTTTCGTTTAAGCTGTTCTCACGTACGCGCATGGATACGCACGTTTCATCTCTTTCGATGCATCGGTGACGGTGTCCAATCGCCATTTCCTCGTTCAATCCAAAACTTCCTTCTTTGTTTGCGTCCTCTTGACTCGTTAGCACTCGGTCGAAGATGGAACACTTGTTCTTGATTCTCTCCGTCACTGCTGGTATGCTTCTCTTCATCGTCGTGTGTGGAATCTTCTCTGCTATGTAAGCAATCGAGGCGAAATTTTTGAGGCAAAGAAATTCTGTCGTGTGGTTCTAGCAGAAAATGCTGTGGTTGCTGCTTGTGGTGCGACACGTGCTGCACGTTGAGGGACGAGGAGGAAGTAAAGTCGACAACGCCCGTTGAGGCGATACATGTAATAAAAGTGACGCCAGCGTCCCCAACGACGCCACCGGCGGTGTCGAGGAGTTCGTCGATAACGTCGGATCCGGCAGGGGTTCAGTCTTGTGTTGTTTTGTTGCCGGATGTTCCTGTTCCGGTTTCGTGACTGTCGAGAACGTGTTCTTTTTGTCAACTTCCGTGTTCTTGCGGGTGTACTTGAGCTTTCTGTAGTTATAAAAGCATTCGGACTTGTGAATCGTTGAAATTTGAACGGTTGTGGGGTTGTTTGACGTTGTCGACTTCGTGTCGCAACGCTGGGCTGTGAATTGTGCCCTAGGGCGATTGGCTCTGATTTGATATAGACGGTGCTTGTAGTTGAAAGTGCACTCTCCCCGCTTTTTAGTTGCGCCTGATAAACCCACTGATACTACCGTCGTCACGACACATCCGACTGCTGTTGTCGTCGAGATTGGCAACTATGTCGGACTTGAAGATGACTACAGGAAGAAACCGGAGTTTGTACTTGTTCAGTTGCATGCTGTGCTGGCGAAAGCGACGGCGGAAAGCGAGACGACGGATGAAGAGGCGGCGACGAAGGAGGAGGAGGAAGTGGAGGAGCAAGCGGTCGAATGGGAGGCGGCGGCGTCGTATCCGCTTAGTATGCGATCGGGAGATGGTTGGGATTATTTATGGGGCACGACGTTTGATGAAAGGAAAAAATTTGGGTTTTTGCGGACGAAAAAACGAGTGAAATGAGGTTTTAAAATAAATAAAAATACACAAAAATAATAAACTAAAAATACACAAAAATAATAAACTAAAAATACACAAAAATAATAAACTAAAAATACACAAAAATACTCAACTAAAAATACTAAAAACGACAAAAACTAAAATGCACCAAAAATGGATGAAAATGGCAAAAAATTTTCTTCACTACACTCGGCATATGTTTTGATGTTTCGTTGTTCGATTCTTTTTTTCAAATTTTCTTGTTATTCTTGGCGTGTAGTCTTCGACGAAAGAGCTCAAATCTGTCATCCTTTTCGCTCCAATAAACCGCCCAAAATTGTGCCTTTAACCGAAAGCCTTATGGACGTCTGCTAAATTAACACCAGCTTCGTTTTTGCAGTCGAGGGTGGTGCCCACGTCCGTATCGACCGTCTCGCCACCGAGACGACGTACAAGGCGCGCATTGCGGGCAAGAACATGGCTGGAGAGTCAGAATACAGCGAGGTGTTCGAGTTTCAAACAACGCAGCCTGCAAGTGAGTGAAGAATATAGGGTTGGCTAATGTTTGGGGGATTTTTCCCTCGTTCCCCGATCCCCCGCACGTGTAAATTTTTAAAAATAAAATTTTTTTTTTAATTGTAGAAAATGCGATTTTTTTTGTTGGAAAATCCCCGGGGATTTTGTCTATCCCCCGGGGGATGTCAACCCTGAAGAATAGGGTCATGTGATTGTTTTTGATCAGGACCTGAAAAACCGATTGTTGACGAGCAACGCACGTGCGATGATGTGCGCTGTCAGGTGACGTGGAAAGCGCCGTATAATATGGGCTCGGATATTACTCAATATAAGATTAGATGGCAGAAGGTAAAAAAGAAAGGTTTTTGGTTGTTTTGAAGTGGGCTCAATTAAAATTGGGGTTTCAGGTCACTTTTGATGATACACCCGTTGGGGGAATGAGTGAGTGGCAAACGACGCCTGATTATCAATTGACGTCGGTGTTGGAAAGTCTCGCGCCCGATTCGTATTATAAGGTGGAGATTGTGGCGGTTAATGCGAAGGGGCAATCCGATCCGGCAGTGATGAGGGTCAAGACGCCGCCGGGTAGGTCTTTTTCTTTGGGGCATGTTTCAAGTGGGAAAATTAGAAAAAAGTTTTTGATTGAGAAACTTTTTTTTTAGTTTTTTATTCATGAGGGTTTTGTTTTATGGAAAAAATTTAAAAAAGTTTTCAGAAAGTTTTTTAAAAATTTTGTGAAACAAAAACCTTGTGAAATCTTTTTTATTTTTTATCCACGAGGTTTTTGTTTTAGGAAAAGAATTAAAAAAAAATTTTAAAAAGTTTTCAGAAAGTTTTTTCAATTTTTTTTTCGTGAAACAAAAATGCTGCGGATAAAAATTAAAAGTTAAAAAAAATTTTGTGAAACGAAAACCTTGTGAAATCTTTTTTTATTATTTTATTTGCGAGGTTTTTGTTTTAGGAAAAAAATTTTAAAAAGTTTTTTTGTGAAACAAACCTCGCAGATAAAAAATATTTTCAAAAAGTTTTTTTTTTAATTTTTTTCGTGAAGCAAAAATTTCGCGAAATGTTTTTTTTAATTTTTGAAACAATTCCTTACTCAAGAATTTTTTTATTTTCGAACTTGAAACAAATGGCCTCTCCGTACGTGACGGTTGTGCACGGGTTACCCCACGTCTTCACAGGTGTTCCAACCGGCGGTGTCAGTGGTGGCGCGGTCGCGGGCGTTGTGATTTTGCTCCTACTGATCGTCCTCATCTCAATTGATGTCGCGTGCTACTATACACGGCAATGCGGTGTGCTGGCGTGCGTCTGTGCGAGCTGCTGCGCGCAGAGTGTGTCGGACGCGAAGGCGAAAGAGATCGCGATGGAGGAGGGAAAAAAGTATGAGAATATCGATTTTTTTTATGTACAGTACGTTGTTTTTTCGTCGTCTCCGACGATTAGCAGGCATTGAAAATATCGATTTTTTATGTACAATACTTTGCGTTTAGGTCGGACGATAAACAGCCACTTAGTGAGAAGGAACCACTCGACCATGAGAAGGGATGCGAAGCGAACGAGATTACGCCGATGATTATGTAAGTGGGCGGTATTGGCTGTACTGTCACGGACTGTTCCTTTTACAGTGACGAGAACGGCGGCAGCGAGAAACCGCATAAGAGCAACTCGACGGCCGTTTAGACTGGTTTTATTTTCGACCCGACGAGTTCGTTATCTATGCGATGCAGGGACGAATGAGTGTTTGTCAGATGTGCATATGTTTATGTAATGCCGTGGTTTTGGTCCTTCCTTTTCTCAATCACCTTTTTTATCGATCTGTTTGGATGTTCTCTGTCGAGGATTGGCTCGTTTGTGCACGACTCTGATTGGCTCGATCTGTACTGTATAGCTGCTGCCAGTGTATTTTCACGAGAAGTCAGTTAGCGATTTTGGACACTGTTCGACGTCGTTTAGGCCTAGGACTCGATCTGTAGGCATGCGTTGCGAGCTTTAACGATTGTTTTCGCGCACGGTTATTGCGGTCGCCATTAATACGAGTCGTGTTTTAGTGTACATGTACTATAGACGAACGCTTCCTGTTTGACTCGATGCTGGTTTTAATTGTAGTTTAAAGGAAGGATAATAAGTCTGTTCACTTATGACAATTGGGGAGGAAGAAACTTTTAACAATGGGGTGATGCTATGCGCAACCACTGCTTTATGTTTGGCAGAAATTATGCAGTCTAAACATTTAACAATGGGGCGATGCAGTGCGCAACCACTGCTTTATGTTTGGCAGAAATTATGCAGTCTAAACATTTAACGATGGGCGATGCAATGCGCAACCACTGCTTTGTGTTATCGTGTGGAATTATGCAGTCTAAACATGACGATTAAGGGACTTATTTTCCTTTCTACATGCGCGTTTTTCTATGTTGAGAAATCGATTTTCAAACCAACTTAAGAAGTTGTTGGCTTGGATTGTCACCTAATTTTGCTTATTTCCGTGCACTGAGGTGAGACAGAACGCAAACAACAGGATCTCACGTTGGATCCGCTAGCGAGGCGCTTTATCACGCAGCTCCATTGTGTTCACTTTTATTTGGCCTCATCTCTGTGGGCTATTCTCTGTCGTCCTTTCTCTTTGTGGTCGAAAGATGTCATTCCGCCACTCGCTTTGTACGATCTTTCTGGACCAGATAAGCAACCTGTGTCGCCTGTTCATTTGCACTTTATCTACTTTGTGCTTCGTGTTTCTGTTGTGCGAGTGTGCAGCTTAATGTTCGATTATTCGATATTCGATGGATAGAGTGACGGGCGGTCCATTCATGTATACTTGTACTGTATCCATTCGTTATCAAGCTTTCTCCGAGAGAGGTAAACGACTGTTTTGTTTTGTACTATATGCTTTCGAGCTTTTTTACTGGACATTTATGGAATTGTACTGGAAATACACGCGGAACAGACAGAAACCCATCGAGCTGTCAACTGTTAGCTCATTCGAATTAAAGGGTGGACGACAATATTTTGACATGGTTGCGAGGGAAGAGTGGCATTGCGGTAAAGGGAGTGGAAAATACGGTTAATGCATGGGTCAGTTGAAGGAATGTTCAATTGGCAGATTGCCAGTTTCAACATTTCCTATCGAGAGCGATATTATATGGTGGCAGGCGGTGGATTTTCGTCTTCGGAGGTTTCGACATGACAAATGTTCCGGATCGGCAGTTGGACACCGTTAAAGTGTACTTTTCAAGGGCCAACACGTGAAAGTTGCTCGATGAGCGAATGCCAACCAAGCGAGGGGCGGCAAGCGCAGCACTGCTGATCCACAAGAAATGAGTCAATCCACGTCAAAGCGAAAGAACCGTCGACAACTATCTTGTTCCAGCAACTTTGCGCTTCTAGCTTCGCTTGGTTTCTTTCTTTTTGCTTGAAAAAACAATGGAAGGCTACAAGCCAAAACTTTCGATGGAAAAAGCGCGAAACTTCACTCAGTTATGTAACTGAATCGACTTTATGCGGCTTTAAATTGCGAAACATTAATTGATATCAAAACTACGCCACATATGGCACCACGCAACAGTGCTCGCAGCTCGATTACTGTTATGCACCTGACAAGCGAAAGGGTTGTTTAGCGGAGGCGCTTTGAAGTTCGCAAACCGGGTGCAAACCCAGCTGTTATTACAAGCATCTAAAAGCATCAGGTTGGTTGCTGATAAAACGGTCTTTCTGCGAACAAAGCTACTCAGTTAAAACGTGTACGTAGACAAAATGATGCTCATGGTTGAACGTTGATCTGCGCATTGTCGAACATTTCAGCTTGCATTGCAACCGTTACCAAAAGCGTAAACTTCGATATGGCAGACAACCCCATATCCCACATTTACATTGGTTCGTGAGAAGTGGAGATGGTGAACAATCCTCAGCGGCACCACAACAAGATCCTTCTGCTGAGAACGCGTACGCCCAGCTGGAGGAAATTGGACTGAACAACGCTGACCAGTACAGTTCTTGTGACATTATTTTGGGCAGACCTACACCGCCATCAGTGGCGCCGATGCCTCAAGCTCCAGCGCAATTTGAAAACGAAAGCCAGCGTGCTTCACCACACGTGCATAATACCCCACGTGTATCGATGAAGCAACATCGTTTGTACTATGCCACTGGTGGCTTTATCCTCAGCGTGATGATAACCGCGGTTGTCTTCGAGTTTCACGATCACATGAAAAAATCGCCACCCAAATGGCGTACTTTGCCCCGGCGAATAACAAACAGCGAAATGTCCGCTCACAGGGCGCGAAGACAAGATCCCTGAAACACGCTTACTGATAAAACCCTCCTTTTTGCGCAATTTCAGATCCAAACAGCTGTGCAGACCAGACAGCCACTAATTTTGTGTTGGTCGGTTTCCTGTGGGCAGCGCATCATGTGGTTGGGTGAGCTTGGTGGAAGAGTACTTGCATGATAAACAATATACGGCCGGCTAAAGTCGGCGCAACCATTAAGTAGAGTTGCGAAATCGGTCACGTGACATTTCAACGCGTCTACCGTGCGTGGCCGTATTGTAGCGCCGACGAGAATAGCTGTGTTCAGACGTCGCGAGTTTTGTGCTTCTTCGTGTCTCTGTTGTGCGAAAGTGCAGCTTAATGTTCGTTTATTCCGATATTCGATGGCTAGAGTGACGGGCGTGACGATCGGTTTCGTCTCGATTCAGTGTATACTTGTACTGCATGTATTCGTTATCAAGCTTTCTCCGAGAGAGGTAAACGACTGTTTTGTTTTGTACTACTTCATGCCTTTGGGCTTTACCGAACATTTGTGTAATGTACTGGAAATACCCGCAATACAGACATTGGACTGAGACAAAAACCCATGGAGCTGTCAACTGTTAGCTCATCCTAATTACATGCACAGGAGGGGGTGCTCATGCTAAGCTAGATGCAGCTCGGCTGCGTGAGAAATCTCTAGCTGACGTGTAATTGTAATTTCGCTCAGTTGGAAATCGAAAACTGACTTCCATCAGATATATTCAAAAATCTAATTAGATTCCAAGCAATAAGGGACCATCCATTAATGACGTCACCTGCCTGGGTGGGTGGGTCAAGAAATTTTGCACAGAAGTGATGCTACGTGTAAGAGATAGCCTATATTTATGTGTTAAGGTTAGTGATTGGGTGGGTCTAAAATTTTTAAGTGACGTAATTAATGAATGACCCCTGACTTCGACGTACCTTGAAAAGATTGCTCAACACTAGCTGTTCGTACTGGTGACTACGCTGTATGAACGAGTGTCAATTCATGAGCACACTTTTAGGGGGTCGTCCATTTATGAAGTCACGGATTAGGGGGAGAGCAAATATGAGGTTATGTGCTATAGGCTATGTTTATGTGTTATAAGATATGACGGAGGGCTGGGGGTAAAAAAGTGTATTTTTTCGTGACGTCATAAATGGACGGCTCCTAGGCGTACTTCTGAAGTTGAATACACTAGTTCCACAAATCTGCTGCTCTTTTTAGATCACCGTTAATTTTTAGTAGCAAGTTCACTTCCGGTGCCGTTCCCGAGGCATCCGCACTGGCAGCAGAATCAGCGCTTACGGTTGTTTCAGCTGCAGTGGTTCCAGCGGGTGTTGTAGCCGAAACGGATGACGCTTTTGCCGTCGTCACCGCCGCAGCTGAATTTGCCGCAGTCGTTGTAGCTGCATGTGTGCTTCCAGCGCCAGTAGTGGCCCCTGCTGTTGTTCCCGTGGTCGCTATTGATGCCGTCGTAGCCCCTGAAGCCGCTGTGCCCGATGCCGTGGTTTTTGTTTGCTGGGTTGTCATCGTTGCTGCTGCCGAACTTGTGGCTCCTGAGGTTTCGGCAGCCGCCGCGCTTTTGGTCACTCCAGTGCTTCCGGCGGGTGCGCCTGTTGGCATTCCAGTGGCTGCTGCTTCGGTTGTGGCTCCTGTACTACTTGCGGCAGCTGCCTTTGTTGTTGTTGCGGCGTTCGTGGTTGGCAGAGCTGTAGAACTCGGAGCTCCGGATGCAATGCCAGTGGTTCCGGATGTGGCTGTCTTCATTGTGGCACCAGGCGTTGCTGCAGCTGTAGTTTCAACTGGCGCGACCGTGCTTGTGGCTGCACTGTTCATGCCTGCAGTCGACGTTTTAGCTGATACCGTGCTTGTGGTTGCATCTTTCATGCCTGCAGTCGACGTTTTAGCTGATACCGTGCTTGTGGTTGCATCTTTCATGCCTGCAGTCGACGTCTTAGCTGATACCGTGCTGTTTTCCACTACAAAAGGGGTCGTTCAACAATTACGTGAAGCAAAAAATTTCAAATTTTCGATTCCCCTCCCCCATGTCACCGTTGTTATGTGTAAGGTATAGCTTATCTTTTACACATGCTGTCATTGTCGGGCCGACCCCCCTATTGTTGAATGACCCCAAAACGGAAGTGAAGTGGGGGCTAAAAAGATCAGTTGTCGTTGAATACGCACTACATTCGGTGACGCTTATACAGCCGCGATAACCGCTGTTGAAGACATAGCCATCGTTGCAGAAGCACGTCTCTTCTTCCACCTCAACGGGATCACACTCTTCGTTGTTCTGAAGGTCGTAACAGTCGCAGAGCTTCCCGATCTTTGAGCGATACTCGTTGCAGCCGCACTCGAAAAGAACCTCATATTCGTCACCGCGCTCGTGGCTTCGTCGTCGATGGCGCTGACGATGACCTTCCCAGCCACGTGCGAATGTTACTGAAAAGTCGGCGTTTTTAAAGTCAGGCTGTGAAGAGAAGTCAAAGGGGGGATTCACAATCCATGTGGATTAAAAAATACCCTTTTAGACCCCCTTTGTGGACTTTTTTTAACACGTAGGTATAGACTATCTTTAACACATGTCGTGGATTTTCGGGCTACCCCCCCCCCCACCCCCCACCCCTCATGAGTGGATTGTGAATGACCCCAAACCGTACCATAGCTTTCGTGAAGCAGTAGCAGAACGATGAAAGCTGAACGAAAATGCATTGTACGGATAAGCCCAATGTGCTTGTTCACTACGAGAAAATCCGACGATTGCGAAACTAATTTCGAATTTTATTAGAACAGTTGCACCGATGGCGGACCTCCCGCGAAGCTAGCCTCATTTGTGTCTCAGCTAAAAATCTCATTTGTGCCTCAAAAACCTTAAAGAGCATTTATTGGAATCCATGAAACAAATTTCGTTCCTTTATTGCAGTGTTAGATATGCTATCAAATCCCTGAAAACACCTGAGGTCTCAGAACAAATTTAAATGCGTATGTACAACGTTGTAACTTACAATGGACACTGCACACAACATAAGGCTCATCCATATATGACGTCACCTAAAATTTCAATTTTTTTGACCCTTTCCTTAACACATAAACATGGGCTATCTTTGACACGTAGCGTCACCTCCCATAGAACTTTTTTGGACTCCCCCCCACTCCCTCAGCGGTGACGTCATACATGGATAAACCAATAACAGTACAAACAAGTTATAAATAACAAATCGTTTGATTACAAAGGCACCTTAAACTTTGATCGCTTTTTATGAACTTCGCTTAACTCTGAATCGGCCCACTCGTCCCGGCCATATAGAAGGTATGGATTGTGCCGATTCTTGGCGAATAGTTACAACCTAAATACACAGTAGTAGCGTCATCGTCAATATCGACTGTCCGATTCATTCAAGCTTCGACCTTCGTGATCGCGTTCTCTGGGTCACTCGAAAACTGAGGTGACCAGCAAGTTCCCCACGTTCGCAGAGTGATGTTTCCTCCAATCACGGGCATGTAGTCGATGACCGTGTTCGGAAGACAATGGTGTGTCACCGTGAACTTCTCGTTTAGCGGCAGATCCTCGAGAACGCACGTGCCACCCACGGCTGTTTCACCGCACTCAGTTGTGTTGCCAGAAAGCGCATTTATACCGCGGGCGTGGGCCATGAATGCCGTGCCGAAAGCTAGCTCAATGCTAACCGTTGCAGTTGGGTAGGTGGCGTGCCTGGAACCATGTGATAACCTTTATCACCGACTAGGCACGCATAGACCGCCATGCTCAATCCACACATATGAAGTCACCTAAAAATTCAAATTTTTCGCCCCCCCCCCTTCGGCAAGTAAAGTCATATGTAGATGACCCTGTCCCTGTGTAAGCCTATGGAACTGACTTGACAAAAATTTTCGTTGCAGCCGTTGTCGATGGATGACGGCGTTGAATTCGCTTTTCATGAGTTACCTAGAAAACTGACACAATTTCGACGAGTACTCAAGCTGGGTTACGGTAATTGGCTTTTTAACCTCAGTGGTCGAATTTTCTGGGTCAGTGGAGAAGTACGGCCACCAGCAGCTTCCCCAGACGCGCATTGTGATGTTGCCGGCTACACGCGGAACGTAGTCGATGACCGTGTTCGGAATACAGTGAAACGTGATCGTGAATTTCTCGTTCAGAGGCAAGTTCTCGAGAACGCATTCACCGCCAACGGCCACTTCGCCGCACTCGGTCGTGTTGCCAGAAAGTGCGTTTGTGCCCCTGGCGTGCGCCGTGAATGCGGTACCAAAAACGAGGTCAATGCGAACAGTGGCCGTTTTGAAAGAAAGGGCGCTAGAAATGAAAGTGATTTGCATCAAAAACTTAATAAAGTTGAAGAAGCTTGCCTTGTGGTTGCAATCACTGCCGACACAAGAAAAAGCTTTGATGCAATCATGATGAAGTTTACTTGTTTTGAGAAAGTTTTCAGGATGAATTCTGGCCTGCATTGGCTTCGTATTCTGTATTTATGGTGCATCATATTGTAACCTGATCCATGGACCAAAATATTTACGCTTAGCCAAGTCGCTCACAGCTACTGACTAATAACACGGAAATCTGTAAAGCTGAAAAGACATGCTGTCTTTACACAAAAAACACGAGCACAGAGCGGCAGTTGGGATCGTTTGATTAGTGTTGGCACTGGACATGTATTCTACGTGAATTCCACACAGCTGCATGCGTAAACTTGCGTATCGAAAATTCTGCGTAACGTGGCGTTAGGTTGCTCAGTGGAATGGACAGAGCAGTACGACTTTGTCGCAACAGCTAAAAAAACAGACTCGAACCCCTCAAACCATCGGCAAGTTGCTCACACCGTCCGCTAACTTTGTGGCTGGGGGAAAGGGAATACGGGGATAGGAAGATGGGGAAATATGGGGATAAAGGGCGATAGGGTGAGATAGGAGAGATAAGGGAATAGTTTCAGTTTGACTGTATAGCTATACTTTCATTCCACGCTGCACGCTACAGGCAGGATGCAATAATGAGATCACGCCTCAGGCAAGTTGTGCTTGTTATTGCGCATCATTTTCACTGGACGTTAGTCCGTTGGGGCAGCGGCGCTACCGCGATGCTCTCACAAAGGGACACGATGCAAGTCAGTGTAAGCAGTGCTGTCTGATAAGATGACGTCACCTCAAATTCTGACTTGGTGAGCAGGCCTGGACAAGATTGCGCGTGAGACAGCTACTGTTCTTTTGCAAGCATTTCAGAAGTCTTCGGGCTTTGATATGCGTGCACGTGCTTGCATTTCACTTCGCGTTGCGAAAGCCCCAGGCAGTACATACGCACCGCCACCGTGGAACGTGTGAAGCTTGTTTGTATTAGCTCTGTAACTGTATCGGGTATCCGACGCCATTCGGACGTCCGCAAGCGGTTTGTTTTTTGATCAAAATATTTACCGAGAGGTCGAAGTCGAAGTTGCGCTCGGTGTCAACAAGGTAAGTTGTTTATGAAAACAAGCCAATTGTTGATCTGGTGTAATTTTAGTAGCTGTTAGCGAGTAAATAGTTACATGCTACATGCGTCAACATTTTATGCTTGTACCGTAATTTTAAGTGATTTTAAGTGTGAGAAAAATGAGGCTAACATGTACCGTACTTTTTCGTATTAAGCCCCTCTAATAAAGCCCAAGGGGATTTTATATGGAATAATACGGTAGGTTCTTCAAGCTACATGCGTCTTTCTACTGAAATAAAGGGTCTGTCAAAAGTGGACAGGAGTGGCCTTGTTTAGACTGCATACGTTGTTCTACATGAAAACGTAAGGCGCGTGGCTAGACGTTACGTAATGTTCCATTGTTTAAAGTTATACCCTTCTATTGCTATCGATAGCCTTCATAGATTTCCTATCGACTCTTTCTAGACGGTTTAGATTCTAGATATGAAGATGAGTTTTTGGCCAGCTGAGTTTTCTGGTATCGTGTCATCGGTTGAAAACCTCGACAGTAGTTTACTTCAAAATTTGTGCAGTATTTTATGAACACAGAGATCAGATCAACCCAATAATCCCAACATATTTTACTCAAACCAATTGCAAGCGTTCTGCCTTCATCCAATCAGAAGATCTGGACCGCATTCGCCGGCGACGTTGAAAATTGTGGCCACCAGCAGAGACCCCAGATGTTCATCGTTATGCTGCCGGCGACGAGCGGCGTGTAGTGGACGACGTTGTTCGGCACACAGTTGTAGGTGATGTTGAACGGCTGGTTGAGGCGAAGATTTTCGAGCACGCAGTTCTGGCCGACGATGATGTGCGAACATTTCGTTTCAGCCCCCGTCGCCGCGTTCGTCGCACGCACTGTCGCGAAGAAGGCAGTGCCAAGGGCGAGCTTCACTGTCAGCGAAGCTGTGTTCGGCATTGGCGTGCCTGTCGATGAAGCTGTCGACGCTCCTGCTGACGTCGTTGTGTGGGATGAAGTAGCTGATGTCGTCGTTGTGGTCGATGGTGTTGATGTGGACACAGTCGATGACTGCTGCTGGCATAGCACTCTTAGTGAAACAAGATTACGAGTTAAAAATTTTAAATTTTAGAATGAATTTAAACATTTTTCAAATTTAATTATTTGTGAAATTTAATTAAATAATTTCAAGAAAATTTAATTAAAAATTTAACTTAATTTAAAAAATTTAATTTACAAATTTAATAATTTCAACATACGACTGCATGAAGACGTGGTCACCTTTGCAGTGAGGCAATAACGACGATGAGCGCTGTGAGGTCAACGAACGATTTCATGTTTGTGTTGAGTTCGGCAGTTGGTGAGGTTGTGAAAGCAGTAGTAATAAATACGAACTGTTTCGTGCGGCTTCAACGGAATGCAAACGAGACTGCTCGACTGAGGTTGATAGGTTGACGATTACTCAGCTTCCACTACAATTGCGCTTCATTATATACCACGCTGTCAGCTATGTCATGCGTGTCTCATGGAGGGAGTTGCGGAAAGTTAACTTTTGAACTCACAATGCAAACGAGTTTCGCTTTGGAAAAAACCGTAACTGCGTGGGTGAACAATAGCCGTGTACGTTCTACGTAGGCTTCCACAACAGCAGAGGATATGAGGGGCGTGTTCGCTAATTATGTTTTACATCGGTGAACCCTCCCACGGAAACATGATAAATCTTTGGAACTGTGCAGGAGTGTCAAGCAAAAAAAACGATTAGTCAAACACGTTGCTTTTGAGAAAATAGCATTTAAAGTTTCATAATTAAATATTTTTAGAATTTTGTTATTAAATTGTCATCCTGACATTTCCTTTGGTTGTAAATACCTCAGATTCACATTGGGCACACCTGATTGAAATTTTGTCAACTTTTGCTTGAGCAGCGGGGCTTAGAAGCTAAGAAAGCCCTCGATTTTACAATGCGTATAAACTTTGGCAGCACTTTTTGGTTATATTTGAAGAACTATTAGCTAAAAACTAGTACAGTTGTTGAAAGCTTGTCAGATCATGTAGTAAAAGAGATTTTTTTATCTCTCACAAAAGTTTTGCTATATCAACATCAAAATTAGCGGCGACCTACAAAACATTCTCTTAGCTCTCCAGTTGTTCCTCAAATAGCAAAATCATTTTCAAAATCATCATGGAGGGACTAAAGCTAATATGCAAATTTTTCTGGCCAGTGCTATTCGATGTCAAACAAAAACATGATATCTCAAAATGTCAAACAAGAAACATATCTATGGCCTTGACGGTCGACCGTCAGTCACTGTTTCGAACCATGCTATCTCAGAATGTATTCTTTATTCGACTGCCATTTAGCATGTATTGGTTACACAGTGAGGATTCGAAAGATACGCATCAAGCACAAACAGAATAAATAGTACATATCGTCTCTTTCCTTGACACTCCTCCGAACGCGTTTCGCCTGTAGATTCCTTTCGTAGTTTTCTTGCTCGAGAGAACGAGAAAGCGACCCAGGGGCCACGGATCGGTTTCCACGACAACACTGGTGTAACAAGCGGGGTGATGCTGCGAAGCTTTGCGCCGCTCGACGCGTCGTCGACGCACGTAAGGCCAAAATGATCGAACTTCTCCGTTCATCCCAAGTGAGTGACGTCAGCATCTTCGACTGAGAGCATCATCCTCGTGACGTCCTCCTTTGTCGGCAAGTAGTACTTGTTCTGGATCTCCAGCTCAACGAACTTGGTCGAGCCCGCTATCTCGCTGCTAACCATACGGGCAAACTCTTTCTTGCAGTACGCTGACACCTTCGCGCACATGGGTCGGCTGATGGACGCCAGCAGTTTGGATCTATCTGAGCACAGGCGCGGTCCGTCGCCTTCCGCCCACTCGTCGCACGCACTGCAGCTCTCGCTCTCGTTCATGCAAATATTGCTCTGGAAGAGCAGAATCGCGTTGCTCAACACGGCAGCGAGGAGAGAAAGAAAGTCCCAGCCGACATCCTGCGACTCGAGCAATCGCATGATTAAAAGAACGACGTTCGCCATATAAAAAATGTTTGATCGCGGCGCACTATTTGCTCGGCGCCGATGAGCGCGCACCTTTAACGTTGGCGTCGATCGAACACGCGAAGAGCGAACGCAAAAACATGGCGACTCACTGCATCGCTGACCTCTTCACGTCGTTTTTCTCGCGAAAAAGGCGAGTTGCGAAGATTCAGCTTGATTGAGTACATTGCGGCGACGCTCGTCTTACCGACGGCACGCTTCAAAAGAACATTGAGAAGAAGGTCCTCGGTGATCGGGTCCTCTGCCACGAGGACGACGTCGATGTCCCGGTCATTGACCGTCTGCATCTGAATGAGGCAAATGTCGCTCTGCTTGTATGCATGACACGTAGCTAACGTTAGTGAACGTCGGCTATGCCTGCAACACGACGACCATCTGGCAGAGGAGTTGATCGAGCAACGTCGACGACATGTGTTTCTTCACGAGACCGACGCCGATCATGTCGATATCTGATGCGCCAGTTCCCGTGCCTTTGCTGTTCGAGCCGGGAAAGAGGAGGTCGACGTCATCGCCAAAGTTGCGCGTGATGAGTGAACGAACCTCGCGACTATAGTGAACAACGGCAGCCACGTCGAGTCGCCGATCGCGGAAGAAGCATATTTACGTTGTGCGTTTGCTGCAATTGAAGTGCACAATTAGGTTGCTGGCCTACAGATCGGCCACGCGAATACACACAGGTATAGTTCATCTTGTTCAGGAAAGATCGCGAGATCAGGTTTCTAAATGCGTTGAGAGCGACGTTCGAGGGCGATGAGCGTACGTGCTATTTAAAGTGAACGAGAGCACATAACGGAACAACGTAAGACTGTATCAGACACTGAACATACAGAACGGATAGCTGTCCGTCGTGGTGAGAACAGTTCTGCAGCTGTGGCTTCAACAGAGCTTCTGCATGCCCGTACTTGATTCGAAACGAGAGCTCTTCCGTTTGAAAGAGCTTATTGTTCTGACATGATCTTTGATTGAAGCTTCTGTATTCCCAGCTAGTAAAATGTGTTCTTCGTTTGAGTATTGCATCTGCTAGAGAGCTCAGTAGCACGCTCATGTAGGCAAAACGCTTGAAATGTAGACATAAATTTAAACGCATGCGTAGCTCACGTTTAGATAGTACGTATGTGATCGCAATCTACGTATGTGATCTATAATCGTTCGCGATATAGCGTAGTGACAGAGGGGGGT
>JAQGBB010000765.1:0-16661 GCA_034691745.1 Prismatolaimus dolichurus
TGGCTGCGGGAGTGGTTGCTGAATTCGTTGATCCAGCAGCGCAACGATCCTCGTGACGTAGTCCGTCTGCGCTTCCTGAGGGTCTGGCTTTGGAAGCTCAATCAGCTCCCAGTACTGAGCTTCCAGGAATGTCACCTATATGCAAAGATGAGAAAGAGTTTAATATCAAAATTTTGAAAAATCGCTAGCAAACTGAAAATTACTTTGATTCCTTCTAATTATTGAATAAAAAATAAAATAATTATTAAATTAAAATGATTATTATTTCTTATTATTTTTATTATTAATACATAAGTTCGTTCGTCAGACAATGCAACAAGTAAACTTTTCAACAGATAGCGAGAGAAAACACTGTCTCTCAACAATTTTTCCGGGTACTAAAAACCAAACAGATGTTTATTTTAATACTTGGACTGAATTTTCAATCAAATAAATTATTTCCTCAATAATGAAAATAAAAAGAAATAAAATAAGAAAAATTAAAAATTAAACGAATAAAAAACTAAAAACATAAAATATGGAAAAAGTAAGAAATAAGTTTAAAAAGTAAAAATAATTAAAATAAATTTATCTGCACTTTATGCTTATAAAAAACTTCTCCTTTCGCTGTACCTCCTTCACCATCGCCTTCAGATGCACATATCGCTGAACAAGATTTCGGCTATCCTTCGACGCCGAGTATTTGTCCTGGAGCGTCACGAGCGCCGCCTTGACACGGGTGTACGACTCGAGAATTCGCTCCTTCGCCTTCGACAGCCGAATCACCTGCTGAAGCGTCGAGTCGCGACCGGGCTCTAAACCGAGAAAACTTGTCGTGCTCGTCGTCGACGACGCGACCGGGTCGGCGTTCGGCGCCGAGATGGCAAAAAATCCATGCGTCGCCGCGACGAGCGCCTGCAGTGACGAGGTGCCAGACGATGACGCTTTAGTCCTCATCTGTTTTCACACGCCGACTGGAAGAAGACCTTATAAGGCGCCTTCGCTCTCCCTGTCGCTTACACAAGCGTCTGCTCTTTGTGATGCGCGCTGCATCGGAATTACTTTGCTCCGTTTCCGCTGCGGCGCGGGGCACGGAACGGTTAATTATATCAAACTATGAGCGCTTCTGCTAATTATTGACTTTTCTCGGGGATAAGCATCGAAATTACATCCGTCCATACACACGAACGGATAAGCGATGAGAGAGGAGATACGCTGTTGCCGTCAGCTGCGATGCGAGGAACTGTTTTAGCTGGCTGATTAAAATGTGTCTGGGGTCGCCCGAGACCGATTTTTTATGAGTTCCACTGAGCCGGCATTGGCATTCCAGATTTGAGGCAACGCACTTTTGAGTCCATGCTAGGTGACCATGAACGAATGCCTGGAGAGAAAGTTGTATAGACCGACGGATCCTACGCTTACATGGGCGCCGTTACGGTTTTGGTTAGAAGGGGTCACAGAAATTTGGCGGCTTATAACACTGTAGAGACAGGAAGCGCGAAATTTTGGGACCAGAAAAAAATCGAAAAAATTTCGCGTGAAAATGAAAAATGCACTCGTGAAGCATCGCCCAGCGGAGCGAAATTTAGCGACTTTGCGATCCTATTAGTGAAATTCGAGTGCAAAAAAGCTTGGTGTGTAACAAAATTCATTATTTTCACCCACGATAGGGGCATAACTCCGGTACAGTATCATATGGAACATTTTATCAGAGAGAGAAAATGCGCCAGATGGAAGGGCCTTACTCACTAAACGTTTTGGGCATTGACACTTTCCGTGGGAACGTACACGGAAAGTGCGTTTTTGGCCTACACTTTCTTCCCTCTACTTCTGACGAGACACCAAATATGCATGTGACAGGTCCCCGTGTCCCCCAGGAAACTTGGTAACAAATTGGTTTTCCGGATAGTGCGAGAAACCGGATTTTTAGACCCGCTAACCTGCAGGTGGGTCAACCAGTTTTTCAAAAAATCTCAGGTATGCCGAATGGTTTCAACGATTTGGCTGAAATTTTGTGTTTGCAATCTGTCAACCTGCCGCAGTGTCACTGGGAGTTTTTGTCGTAAATTTTGCGTCTGGGCGAACTGTCGGGGTAAATTTTACGCTTCAGCTCTAGTTCCTACCTGTGATACGTGCACCCAAATAGGCAAATAAGCCACCCATGACAGACCGCGGAAGCTCACGTTTCTTCCAAGCAACACTAGTGAGGCGGCGCTGACGTGTGGATAAAATTTTACAATTAGCTTTCACGATCATCTCGTTTATGTAGCGAGAGTGAAAAATATTACTACACGCCTACGTTGTGCTAATGTTTGTTCACCTTATGTTATAGCCGTGGTGTACGTGCCGTCCACTTCAGATGCTTGCTTGCAAAATGCTAAATTTGCATCAGAAGCAGGGTGGCGGGGAGTCTCCCCGATTTTGACCTCTAACGTGTAAAAAATTGACTATCAAAAATGGTGTCCGTTAGGTATTTTCCAACGTTTACGCGTTATATCTCCCCGTTTCTCTCCGATTTCCATCGGAAGCCTACTGTCACCCTGATTCAGAATCGAAGGCCTAGCTTTGACGGCGTGCGTCTTCACCGGTGGAAAGTGTGAATAAGAAAAACACTATGGAATCGCTTCTTCTATCAGTGATGACAAGTAATTCGGCAAAGCCGAAAAGGCATCCTGCCGTTTGATAAAAACACGAGCACATAAGTTTTGAAGCAAGAGAGAAAAGGAGACCACGATTTGTTTACGCACTACGTGTTTCCTCGCTCTCTTGTAGAAAAACAAAAAACAATTTCAATTTTCGGGGGCTTCGTTCCCTCCCCTGAACTTCCTACCATTGGCAAGTTGCTCACACTGTCCGCTAACTTTGTCAACTGGGGGGATAAGGGGATACGGGGATAATCTCAGTTTAACCGTACAGCTATCCTTCTATTCCGCGCTGCGCGCTCTAGGCAGGACGCAAACTACTATAAACGTCGTATCTACATCGTCGTTTGGATCAGAAATTGTTGCAGCCCGGATGCTGACTGGTCGAACTAGATTTGTCCCCGTCTCCTCCCCAGAAAAATCGAAGCTTCGCCGTTCCATTTGGTTCGCAATTAGTCACGCTCCATCGAAATTTGACTTGCGGTGTCAACATTGGAATTTGTTTGCGTTTTACGTAATTTGTGTGGACACAGCGATGAAATTGCTTTCCAGCGAACGGTGTAATCGACGAGGTCCATCGTGCGAAGTTGTATTTCTTTGCCTTATTTTAACGCTGGAGCTAGAAATTTCATTTCGAGTGTGTCGGATTTCAGAAAGCGATGAAAAGTGGGAACCCAAAAGGTGCATCTGGAAACAATACAGTATTTTAATTTTAGTTTTTTTTCGCGCAACTCCCTCGCGAACGCACAACAAACTTTCTGTTTTATCAAAATAAATTCTAGTATCAGTTATGAAAGCAATTTAATTTAACATTGTACTACAACGCTAAAATATTCAATGCAAATTTATTTTCTTTGTTCTTAAGTTGCAGAAACTGAGCTGCTTGTGGACAGGCAGTTGGTCTCGAGGACATGTACACCCGACTTATAAAAGTTCGACCTAATTTTTTTTATATTTCTTCGATTTAATTGAACAATTTTCCACACATGCTTTGTTGAGGACCAGTGCTATCGGCTTCTTTTTAGTGAGACACGTCACAGCGAGTGAGGGAATGCTTTGAAGTACGGAACTCGAAAAACGCCACAGCAAACATGAGAAAACGTTCACCGCAAACATTTCTCACACAAACCGTCGTCTGTTAGTCTGCATTCGAGGTCAGCTTTTAGGTCGTAGTGATTCCACCACGCTCGTCTCCTTGCAGAGAAAAATGTTGAAACACAAATCTTACGTAAACTTGCGTAATAGAATAGCTGGAAGCGAAGATCGAGAGGCTAGCTAACGTGTTCATAAAAATCTTGATTCCTACCTGTAAGCGCCCCGAGAAGATAGTTCATCGCCTGCCACTGTCGACGAGCAGATATGACGAAGAAACCGCCGAAGAGGGGGACACGTGCCGATCGACGGATGCGCCAGATCCAAACGACGTGAAGCACATTGACGTTAAATTCCTCGCATCTGCTCTTTTTCATGTGCCACCGAACGTCGGCCACCGAGATGCGGAAATATCTCGCGTCAAAATTGGTTTTGGAAGCCTCTTCGGCAGCTAGTGTTTGCTTGCAGGCCTCATCAGAAGGACAAAAAGCTAATAATTTTCTCCATCCGCGTTGAAGCGGCGAAAAACGTGGCGGTGCCTCTTCAACTCCATCGGTGGCGCGTGTGGCGCTAAAGTAGAAGGGGCTTCTCGTCCTCGAGCTTCGCTAATTAAAAAGCTCCAAAATCGAATTTTTTGCAGAAGTCAACTTGTGAATGATCAGTGACGTCATTCGCAGAGAGCGTCGCAGTGGAGGACTGCGGAAGGGCAGTTTGAGTATTTTCAGTGGCGCACTGTACGATTCGTAATGAATGAATACTACTAATGTTACTGGCATTACTGGAAATGAGGCATTTCTAGAAACGCCTGAAGTTCTGGCAGGCATTGTCGGAAGTATGTCGCCAAAGATACTACTTCCTTCGTTATCTTCCGATTTTGATATCAGCTTAATATATAGAGTTGATAGCGGAGGTTAATCAAGCATACTCACAGCTAAAGGATAACAAATTGAAAGCTAAAAAATTTCATGTTTAAATACATTTTTCCGGCACTGTCTGCCAAACCTCAGGCGTTTCTAGAAATGCCTGGTTTCCGATAATGCCGGTAACAAATGCATGTGAACTGTCTGGAACATTTTTCTCGTCAGAGGAATTGTAATTATATGTTTGTGGCGATAATTTTCTATTTTAGTGAGATATATTTTGTGCAATACCAAGACATATCTCGAATGATGAAAATAATTATTGTATAATAATAATATTGTTATATATTTTTATAATTACATATTGAATAATTATTATATATATTAATTAATTGTGCGATTAAAACAGTGTTAAAATAATTTTAATTATAAATTTCTAAATTTCAAATAAAAATTTATTTTCAATTCCACGGTTCTCACCGACCAGACCGGACGAAAATAAAAGACTTTTAAGGGACCTTTAGAGAACCCTTTAAAAGACCAAGAGAGCAAAACATGCATGTATTAGAACATAGACGAAAATTTTTTGGGTTCCGAAAAACTTTTTAGAAAAAAATATTCAAATGTTCTGAAAAAAGCTGCCGCGAGCCGCCGGAAAAATTATGATTTGGTTTTAAGCATGCCGCGAATGGCAGAAAAATGATCTGATTTGATGAAACATATGCCACGAACGAAGCGAGAGCTATTTTTTAAGAAACAAATGGCTAAAAAATGTTTAAAAATTGAGCTCTCCACGAAAATACAGGACTTTTGAAGCACTTAAAGGACGTCGCTAAAAATAAAGGATTTTTAGAGCACCTTACAGGACCGGTGAAAACCCTGAACTTATTCTAAATGAAAAATTTCTTAGTTTATTTTTTAATTTATTTTTAATTTAATTTATTTGTATAAAAAATTTGAAGTTTGTAAATGTTATGAAATGCAAAAAAGCTCAAAATGTTTCCTAAATACTCTTTTTAGGGTCACTGACGCACGTCAGTAACCCTATTGCCGTGGCCCGCGTTTCTCTGCGTGTCAACACTATAACTTTTGAAATAAGAGGACTAGAGAGC
The DNA here is from genome assembly GCA_034691745.1 of Prismatolaimus dolichurus. Classification (NCBI taxonomy): domain Eukaryota; kingdom Metazoa; phylum Nematoda; class Enoplea; order Triplonchida; family Prismatolaimidae; genus Prismatolaimus; species Prismatolaimus dolichurus. Next base: position 5,686 of record JAQGBB010000765.1, read on the forward strand.
CGACATTTGGTATCGGGTACCTTGGAGCAAATCTAGGTTCTAGTTCGTATATGGGCCTGGGGGATGTTTGGGGGAGACCAGGGAGATTTTTCTTATGACGGGATGCCTTTTTGGCTCGGGTACCAAGACAAAAAAAATGGTCAAAATTTTTTGTCTTCAAATGCAGAGATTTCGCGATTTGCGTAGCATACAGCACGTGTTTCGTAAAACCGGTTTTGCCAGTTTTCATGAACACTATGTATGTGCAATGTATATTGTCCATGGAAGTCAACACCATTGTTGATTATCCTCTTTTCAGCTCTTCTCGCTTTGCTATGAGTGGTCCCTTTACTGTAGTCGATCATAGTTGCATGTGTGAAATTAGCATTTTTTGAGCGACATTAGCGCCTCTGAGTGACATTAGTGTCTCTGAGTAAAATTAACGTTTTCGAATTAATTTCAACTATAATAGATAGTGGTGCTGGAGCGGCGTCAGTGGGCCGCGAGGATCGGCACATCCGACTTGTTTCGTTTGCTTGCCACATTCTCCGTCTAGATAGGTCTAGGCCAGCGAACACTGATTAGAGGTTAGTGATCATTATTCTTTGTTAAGAAAATCCACAAAATTGGCAAGCTAATTAAAAGTTTGGCAGGTTTAACTAACTTAAGCCATGAATGAAGTTGTCAAAGTGAAAGCTTAGTCGTGGTTCTTTCTTCTCTTCATGGAGTTGACTTCGCGAGTCGGAAGAACGCGTCGCATTGAACGACGCACGCTTTATCCGCCTTGATCTCCGCGAGCGTGAACGCACGAACCAGTAGAAGGCAGTTCTTGACTCTGAACGACTCGCAGATCGGCTGAAAAATCGATTAAAACTCGAAATTTGCGCTTTCCAGAACTTTACAGCAAATCAAACGTTGAAATTTTTTTACATTATTCAAACAAATGAGAGCGAAAACGAAAAAAATTGACCCAAGTTGAAAAAGCAAAAGAGAAAAAAAACAACAAAGCAAAAATGCAGAGTAAAAAGGAAAAATTCAAAGTAAAGAAGAAACAGAAAGAAAAATTGAAAAAATTGAAAATAAAATTCAATTTAAAATCCAAATTCAACTGAAAAATAGTTTACCTACCCCGTTGGATGTGCACGTGCAGGAGACGCACGGTGAGGCCCTGAGACAGACTTCGTTTCGCCGAGTACCATGTAGGTCGACTGCACATGGCACAGGTCTAGAAAGTAAAACGCTCAAAAATCTTCAATTCGCTCGAGGCGTCTAAGAACAGAAACTTCTAACCACTGTCGGTCCAGACAGTGAGATCAATATCCGGAAGATCGGAACATTTGAACCGCGAGTTCCCAGCGTAAAAAGCCGATAACGACAAAAAATCGATAAATCGAGTTATTGATTTCTCACGTCAGCTGATCGTTATCGTCGAAGATTTGCGGTGCGACGACGTCCAAATAGGGCTTCTGCCTGCAGAGCACCTTCGTGAGCGTCATCTTTCGAATTTCGGTCAGCTGACCTTTAGAAAACCGAGGACGAAAAAAAAGATTGCAAAAACCGATCAATAAATCAACATTTTCTCTTGCCTTCAATGAAGCTTGACGGCCGATGCCCGTTCTCGTACCAGAAGTGATCGCATCGGCGAAGCCGCTGAAACTGTTCGGCGACGATGTACGCGTTGAGTGGACCGAGGAGGGCGCCAGGAATTGGCGTTTCGCTGAGAAGTCCCGGGAATAAATCTATATCTTCGACCGACCTAGAACATCGAGAAAATCGATACCGATCGATAATTGCTGATCGCCTGAATTTTACTCGTAGACACTGGCCAGCGCTGCGGCACTACTATTTGACATGATGTCAAGCGTGACCAAATCGTCGAAAGACGCCGGCACGGGCAACAAGAAGAGCTCGCGGTAGCGAACATACGGCGGCAGACCGTGGTCACGGCCGCGTTGAATGTTGAGAGCGGGAAGATCTTGTCCGGAGAACTTGTCACCGAGCACCTATAAATCAACGAATCAATCATCCACAAATCAATAAATCGATCAAAAATCAATAGTTTAATCAATCGATAAATCAATCAATAAATCAATAGCTTAATGAAACAATAAATCGATCAATAATATATCAGTCTATAAGTCGATTAATATTTTCATCAACTGACCAATCGACCAAAAATCAATATTTTAAACAATTGATCTATAATACCTCAAAGAGATGATCGCGAACTTGACTGTCGATGAAGCGATCATTGGCCCGAGAATGCATTTTAGCATAGCCCGCCGTGATCTGGGCAAGGATATCGGGCTGTGCGTAGATGATGTCGATGTTGAAGAACGTATCTTGTAGAAGAACGGTCGAATTGATCGAGAAGTTCGCCCTCATGAGTTCAAGCGTTCCGAGAATGAGGCTATGACCGAAGCGAAAGCCAGCGGTCGCAAACTCGTTGCTCGTCGTCGCGTCGCACAGGGGGTCATAGCGGCGATGGAAGCCCTCGGTGAGTGGCATGAGATCGAATTTCGCCATGACTCGCATTCCGAGAATCTTCGGCAAGAATTCGCGGTAGGTGATTTGCTGGAGAAAGGCGGCGATGATACGACGAGTTTCCTGGAAGCGGATTGGACAAGAAGAAAAGTTCATCGATTCTGATTGGTTCCTTTCTCTTACTTGATACAGCCTCTCGTCCGATCACTGCGGATTAATGCTCTCCAGCTCCGACGCGATTCGGTTATGCTCAAGATGCCAAACTGTATGGAGCGAAGCCAGACCGAGTTGTTCGTTGACGCGAATGTCACCGGCGAGAGAGCACTCGTGAACGTGCGACGGGCCACACTGAGTGCCGGACGCGGCCGATAGCAAAAGCTGGGCGCCGTTGACCGTTTGCGTAATCAAGCGGCCTAAATTTTGGTCTGGGACGGTTCTGATTGGTCAAAATAGTTAGGCCTCTTCTGATTGGCTACTGAACCTCCTGAGCCGGTACGAAGTCCGTCGGCCTTGCACTCCTCTGACGTGTAAATCTGTGATGCGTCGAGATAGCTTGTCACTTGGTTGAGTTGCTCTCGGTGCCCTAGGATAGGCGGTAGGGATGAGATGGACGCAGGGTGGATAGGAAGAAGGCCCTACCAAGCTTGACGTTGCCGATCAGCGAACGAGCAAAGGAGATGCACTTCCACGAGCCGTCGCGATTGATCGGCGGAAAGTAGGGGTCGTTTGCGGGAATACGAATCGGCAGACAGTTCATGCTCACTGTTCGCTGCGAATTGCAAGCCGAGCAGTCAAGCGCCGCACCGGTCGCAGCTGGACGCACATTTGAATAAAATATCGATTTATTGATTTGTGACCATCCTAATCGATCGATAAATTGATTTATTGATCGATTACACATCACTGGACATTGGCGTCAACGTCAGATCGTGATCGAGGAACTGCGCGAACTGCATGAGCAAGAGGCTGTACTTCGGGTGCGCAATGTCAGTTGTCGCATGCACTTTCGACGAAACCGTGCGAGGACCGGGAAGAAGATTGCCACTGGCACTCTCGTTTCGTGGTTCGTTAAAATCTAAGATCAAATTTTCAGATTTTGAAGCACCGTCCGCCCTGTATGCGACTCACTGTCTGCATAGGCTGGCGGCAGCGAACGACGCGGTGTCGTATAGGACGTTCCGTGTTCGGGAAATTTGATGTTATTACACCAGCCGCTGATCGGTCGATACTTTCCGCTCGGATCACATGGAAGCTGCCGATGGAGGCAACTCGGCGACGGATTAGCCTGTGTCGGACGATGACGTCATAGGTATCGATTTTGTGCAGATATAGATTTTTTTATGCGCGTACAAAAATTGCTTGCACGTCAATTCGTGGTAGAATCGCCTGAAGCGTGTCCGGGTCCAAGCTGTCAATTTCCTGATCGTCTTGCAATTTTGCGCTAAAAGACCAACCATTTGGTTGGCTTTTTCTGACGCCCTCCAAAACGCCCCGGTGGGGATTATTCGGAAAAATATGCCTCAAGTACCCCCTCCTACTTCTGAAGCAGCACTCTAGACGTCTCGAGCAGAATGCTCGACGTCTGCGAGATGAGAAGAGAGATCGGCGTCGCTTGGAGCACTTTGGCGTGCAGAAAGGCGGATTTCGATTGGGTCGCAAGGGCGCTCGGGTCTGAAATGGGATTCGACTGACTCAGCGACTTTCATGACGACCAATCAGCTCACTCTGTTCGATCTTCTGCGTTTCACTCTGAATATTCTCGGCCACCAACCGGCGTCCGAGGGTGATCGCTTTGTTGACGACGACTTCGGAGATTGGCGAACGAAAGCCCTGCTCGGCGTCCTTCCACTTCGTCAGGTCCAGAGCGGCGACGATGGAGGTGCTTTGGCAGGAAACTGGCGCGTTCCTACACATAAGTTGGTTTTTGCATTGGGCTCCATCTTCGAAAGATAATTTTGACACACTCATAGATGTTCTGTGCGAGCAGTGCTTGAGGCTGAATCTGAGTGACGCCCGCATTATCGCAGATCAGTCGTGCTAGCCTCGATTTTCGAATTTCGACCAATCTATCTAAACGGTCAATAAATCGATAATGGAATTACTGCACTGACGCATTCCACAGCGACAAGCAATTTGATTGGCTGATCAGGTCGAGATTAGCGTTGCGATTGGCCAGTACTTAAGTGGGTGGAGTTTAGAAAATTCAATGTCTTCTTTTCACTTCTACGCCCTTTAATGCAGCTTGACCTTCGGTAAACGCTGACGGATAAACGTAGTTCTCGAACCAGTGTCGGTCGCCGAATCGAAGCCGCTGAAACTGATTCGCGAGTAGGCACGAAAAGGTCGGTCCAACGAGCGAGCCATCTCCGTGCAGTTCGGAAAGGCCACCCGAGAACAAATCGATATCGTCGACGCTTCTAGAACGAAAACAACATAAACAAGAAAATCGCCAAGGTGAAAGGCGTCCGGCTACGAAACAAACGCGCGCAGAAGTTGCCATCTACCATTGGCAAGTTGGCACCCACCATTGGGATAATTTTTGCCGGGGGGTTCGCCCCCGCACTCCTACCATTGACAACTTGGAGCTTATTATTGGAAAGTTGCCACCTATCATTAACAAGTTGGCACCTACCATTGGCAAGTTGGTACATACCATTGGCAAATTGCTCACACCGTCCGCTAACTTTTGTCCCTGGGGGGATTGAGGGATATCCTAAGTATGATCAGTGGGCATTCCTTTTTTCGCTCGCTCGTTGCCGGATGCAAAAAGAAGCGCATAAGATTACGATAGTGCGCACACTCACGCGTAGACAGTCTGAAGACTCTGAAACGCTTTGGCGTTGACGAAAGGCTTCAAATCGGACCACGTTTTCACCGGCGGAAGCGCGCACAGTTCGCGCTACTTCGTGTAGGGATTGAGGCCCGCATCACGTCCCATCTGGACGACGATCGCTACAAGATCGAAGCCCGACGACGACGGCGTGGCCTTGAGGAACTTCTCCGTTAACTCGCTGCTGACAAGCTCGCTAACGGTAGCCGGTGGCTGAACACCCGCCTTGCTGAAGAACGTCGAGAGAGTCGACGGCGAGAAGAGCCAACCCGGATTGAAGATTGAATCGGAGAGGTTGAACGCCGTTCTTGGAACGACACCAACGCTCTGATCGACGAACATGCTCAGGTAGAAGAGGCCGGCGGCGAACGCGAACGACGAGGTTGTTGATGCGCTCATATTGAGATTGTAGCCACCGAAGAAGTCGGCTTGCTTTGGCGCGAGCGAGTGCGCGTTGACTGAAGCGCGACCGAGGAGAATCGGAAGGTACTCGGTGTAGACGATGTTCTGGAGTTCTCCGCCGACGATTCGACGGGATTCTTCGTAGAGTTGGCTGTCGGACCACTGCGGATTGATTGATCGAAGCTTCGTTGCAATGCGATTGTGCTCGAAAATCAAAAGCTCGGATAGCGCCGACGTTTCGAGAGTGAAGCTGCCGAGGTTTGAGCCTAAAAGATCGATGAAGTCGATAACAAACAGATTTTAGATCGATCTTTAAAGCTCGTGATCTTCAAAATCGTTAGCACTTACCAAGGTCAAAGCACGGCAGTTGATCGTTTCCGGTGCGACATGTCGTCGAATCGTTTGTCGTCGCTGCCACGATAACTCCGTCCTTACCAATGCCCGTTCTCAGTCGGCCATAGCGAAACTCGCGGAGTTGCTCCGCGCGCTCGTCTGAGCTACCGTAGACCTGACTGGCGTCCAGATAGGACGTTGCGAGGTTGAGCTGCTGCCTCGCTCCGAGCCTGCACTGGTCGTTCGGCGCCAGAAGGAGGCGTACGTAGGGCAAGCATTTGTTCAAACCGTTTTGCAGAATCGAAAAGCACTCCCCGTGTTGGCGATCTTTTCCACAGCAGTCGAGGCAATGACCGGAAAAATCTACAGTGCTTTTGTCTGATTGGCTGGAACTAAGTGGGCGGAGTTTATAGATTTTCCGACGGTTACGATAGGTCGCCCCTTACCACGATACTGTGCCCAATCAGCCAGGTCCGTGTAGACGAAATGTGCGAAAACCGGAAAGAGGTAGCTAATCTGTGTCTCAACGTTAGCTGCTTGATCTTGTGGACGCCGATGCACCTTGGTACTGACCGAACGAGCGCTCGGAAGCGGCTTACCCGAAACGGCAGTTGCGCGTGGCGCACCAACTCCTAGAAAGCTTACAAACCTATTAGCTCGAAAAACTTACATCTGTGGCCCGACGAACCGTCGTCGTATGCTGGAGCTAGTTCACGTCCGCAAGGTGAATTCGCCGATCCGAAGAACGGACGTTGAACGTTGTTGCACGTGCCGGCGAACGTTCGATACTTGACGGCGACGCAGCGCAGATTCTGCATCTGAGGACAGTGATCGGCGACGACGAAGGAGGAGACGTTGACGAGAGGCAGATTACAGAGCGAATTCGACGAAGCGCTATAGAAAGGACAGATTCTTCACTGAAGCTTCCTGGCCTCGTACGTAACTCGCACTTGTTAATCGCAGTCGAAATTAAATCTAGCTGATTTCCAAGCGTCGCGAGGTCAAGGCTTTTTTGCTCGGGAACAGCGAAGAACGTGCTGCAAAGGAGTTCAGCTGGTGTATCTTGTCCGCTGTCTTAAAATATCGATTTATCGATTTATTGATTGGGAAGGCACTGAAAGCGCGGTGGTCTGCAGGCCAGGCAGACGGCGTACCCCGCGTCGGTGTCACCCGTTGTTCTTCCTTGAGGCGCTGATTAATGATCTTCGCCGCCGTTTTAAACGCGTCGGAGAAGAGCGTCGATTGAATGACCGTAGCGGCCGATTGATTCCCTTGGCAGACAGGCGCCTGCGAGATCGCTATTGCTGGAACCGGGCTATCGGCGAGAAATAGACCGGATATGGCTCGCAAAAGGAAGCTAAGCCAGATCAAGAACACGAGAACTATCCAACGTTTCTTCATCTTCGCTTCTTCACACGACCACCGATTCAACCAGTGAAAAGGTAGAAGCAAAAGCGCTTGGCCCGGGTCACGTAAGCTACTTCGCGAAGGTCATGTGGCATCGCTCACGTGCTTTGTTTTTATGAGCTATGCGCTTTCGTCAGAAGTTTACCACCGAAGTCATAACATATCAGCAACTTCAAAACTTTTTCGGGCGTCCATTTTCTGTGCGTGTTCTTTACTTTAACTATTCACGTCGAAATCTCGCCCTGCGTGCTGTTCTGTAGCATGCGCTTCGTCGAACAAATTTTACACAAAGCACTTGAGCCCGAAGATTTGAACTTTCTGTATGTGGCCGAAGATTTTTCAAATACCAGAGCTTGAGCTAAAGCGGGAGCTTCACCGAATGTTTTGCCAGAAAGTACCTTTGAAAAGCGAACGAGTTTGAAAATGGGTCCAGTGGGCCTTACTGACTTCCAGAACGACCTTCAGTCCTTCACCGATGGATTCAATACCCCAAGTGTTTTTTCATAAGTTGTCTCCAAGCCTACAGGCATACTCAGCGCTAGTGGTCGTCGAGGAGGGGTACATCTGACTTGTTTGAATTGGAACTCGCCTTCGGAAGCCTATTAGTCTGGGGTTTGTCGAAATCATAACATCTCGATTCTCGACCTTCAGCGGTTTTTCTAAATTTTGCTCATGCGCTCACATTTCACGCCGAAAACTCGACTTGCCCATTGCGTTACTAACGGCGAGAATACGTGCAGTTTAAAAAAAGAGATCGGAATTTGACACAAAGTCGTCGAACCCGGAAGTTGAGCGTTTTATGGGGCAGAAATTTTTAAAATGCCAGAATCTGAAGTAAGACTGAGTTCGACGATGGCGCTGCGTACATTGGGATCCGATGGCAAAAACCGATGACCACACCGAGACCTATCAACGGCGCGATCAGAAATTTTTTACAGGAGAGGACCGGACTCGACTCCTAAAGGTAAGGGCATGCACCTTACCACTTTTTTGTTGAACCTTTTGCGAGAGGAGCCGGCCGCTTGGCCACTCTATAATAATATGGGCGTTCAGACCTACCTATACGCGGTCTATAATACTACGTAGAACCACTTGGTGCTTCCGTCGGCGTATGTGTGTACTACACTACCAGACAAGCGGACCGACGGATCGCCGAAGTGCATCCTGCCTACTAGCAAAAGAAGCGCACGCGAGAGCGTGCCCGTCGCATCTACTTATTCAGACAGCTGAAACGCTAAACTCACGTGTTTTAGTTTTAATGCCAAAACATGCTCTTTTACACAGTGAATTTTGCTGAAAATTTTTTAAGGCAGGATGCCCGAGGGGAGAGGGGAAATAGGGAGGGGATAGGGGATAGAGGGGAAATGGGGATAATTTCAGGGCAACCACTTAGCTATCCTTCTTACGCGTTACGCACCTCAGGCAGGATGCAAAAAACGGTCGCGACGCCTACCAGAAAGACTCGATTATCGTCTATTCGGTGATTCGACTACGGTATGCCTCAAGGCCATGAAACGATTCAAATGGAATTTATTGACTCCAATAAATCTAAAAACGATTTATCACTCATTCATGTTATAATTTTGACTTCTGCACTTCGGCAGTATGCAGAAACTGGAAATTCAAACAATAAAGCTTGCTTTTGTTGCCTCAATTTTATTTAACGTAACAAAGCTTCACAAGTAAGAAGGTCAACCTCTTTGCTCACACTCTGGAGTTTGATTACATATATTTAGCTTCATGTCGGACAGCCCGTCGTCTAAAATCGTTTCTAAAAACATGATGACACCGGAGTGCATTCTTTCTTGTCTTATCAATGAAATTTGTGTTGTAGTATATCGCAAGGCCAACCTTTCCGAGGTTCGTCCTCACCTTCTACATACCAACGCGACTGCGTAGAGTGACACCCAAGAAAAACTTGAATGAAGAAAATTAAAGGGATGGGCCAGCGCGGGAACCACGTGCTGGGACAATTTTACATTTTCTACGCGAGTTCGATGGATACATTTCCGCAAGTGCCTACTGGAGGCCGTTTGCGTCGTTATGCGAACTGTCTTGTTAATTTTAATCAAACCAGGTATATGTTGTGGAAAACATTGCTGACAGCGACAATCTAGGCTGCCTCTAAAGTTTTTCGTTTACTCCCTACGCCTTATATATACTATATCCTGTTGTAAGTTCTAACATTTTGTCGCGACGTCGACGGAAACAAAATGACACGTCGTGCACCTTTTAACAAAAGCCAGTCTACCCCCTTTAGTAATTTTGCCAAATATTGTTTTTCGATTTTAGCTCGATTTCTAGCTCTAGGAGTTTAGAATTCGCGCTTCATCTACTCGCACTATCTCGACCCATTTAGCGCAAGGCTAGATGGAGTACATCGTCGTTTTTTGCTTCTTCATTGAAGCGATCGCAACAGGTGTGTCACGGTGTCAAAATGATGCGTTTCACATCAGTTATGTTTGCATTTCCTCTCTTTAGTGTTAGCTGTTTCGGTCTACCATCACGGTTCGAGAGCGTGGGCGCACGAAGCCGGTACTAAGCAACTTTTGTTCTCAGATTTTTCTACCGCTCTGAACGTGTAATTTTCTGTTTCTAGTCAGTCTTCGGCGTTTCCAGAGACAGATTGGGACGGTAAAAACTATTTCTTTGTAGAGCGACGACTTTTCTAGAGCAAGAGCTAAACTTTGGTTTATTTTTAGACATCAGGCATAGGTGTTCCCGGAATTGGCGGCGTAAGTTCAGGTGTTGGAACCGGCATTGGAGCAGGAAGTGCGGGCACTCCGGCCGGCGTATTCCCAGGCGCCGCCGTTCCCGCTGGCCTCGCACAAGCGTCGGGTCCGCTCATCCAGACGCCGTACGTGCTCAACCCTGCGCTAGCGGCTCTCTACGCTCCCTATCACCCGCGCATCGCCGTCCAAGAGGCGTTCGGCCCCGAGGTGGGCCTCGGCGGCGGTTTCAATCTTCTTCCCGAAGATCCGTTCAAGGATAAGATCGCGTTCGGCGGCGACTTCGACATCGCCATTCCGCAGACGTTCGGCATCGGCGTCGATCCGGGTGTCTACCCCGTCAACTTGTTCAATAGCCACTTGCAGAACGTTCAGAACTATCCGAATGTCAATCCACAGTACTACCAGTACCTCATCAACCCGGCGCTCCGGCAGAGCCTCAGCCAGACCGGCACGTTTGTTCCCGTCGGGCAAGGGTCCGGAAACTTTTTCCCGACGGGCGGAACGGCAGCCGGAACGGCCGTTCAGCCTGCGGTTCAGTCGCAAGCTGCGAACACAGGATAAACGCAGACTACGTGAGCTTGTACGAGTAATTTTTGTCGTTTTTTATTAAATTAAAAAGTAACATTTTACAAGTTTTCTACTTTCGAATAAAAATCGACACAACATATAGCTTTTCTCACAACCTGGCGAACATTTCTATAAGTGCGCAAGCCAAAAAAACCATCGCTGTGTAGTGTCAAAAAATCGAGTTTTTCTGATCGCTCTGCAAACTGCGCCAAGTTGTCAGGCTACGTGAACACGCTCCAGGC
>JAQGBB010000766.1:0-16651 GCA_034691745.1 Prismatolaimus dolichurus
GGTGTTGACAACAGCGAAAGTCTCGTGAATCAGCGTTTCCTCCAGAGTGACAAGTGTTGGTCCACGATTTTCGGATTTCTCAGCTATCCAGCTCGTGTGCGATGCGAGCAAGTCTGTAAGCGGTAAGTCAGCTTTACAATATTCTTTTTTGTCAAGTTTTCGCCCCTGTTGTATGCGACGTTAACAAACAAGTGTCTACTTTACTGTGCTTTTTCTTGCGCGTTAAATGCCGATCAAAATCGCCACCCTTCCGGCCAGCCATACGCTTAGAAAATCGTTTTAGTGCTTACGAACGTGTCACACCACTGTGGAAGCTGCAGCAGAGTTTTAACGTTGACGACCTTCGACCAGTTGACGAGGAGGTCGACGACGTTTCTAGTCTCAGTGTGGGAGCCGGAAATTCATGTATACCTCAAGAGGCAGTCATTGGAATTTGTGCACGCGTGGGGGATACACTGCTCACTCTCACTCTGTCCGACAGTGCACAGCTCAGCGCTTCAGAATTTTCCACCATCTGCAATTTGTGCCCAAATCTACTCTCACTCGAGTTTGCCAAATCCAACGACGCTTCTACATTTCGCTTCGATCCGCTGAGTAAGCTGACAGTGCTACGCCTTCCGACCGATCGACCTCGTGTACTTGGTACCGAGCTTTTCTCCATTCCGCCATCGATTGAGATCTTCAGTCGGTTGAGTCTCAGTGATTTGTCATTCTCCACTGCCGCCGACTTTCTTCGCCAGCACTCGCATCTCACCGAGCTCGAGATCGAGCGCTGGGACGGCAATGCAGCGCTTCCAGATCCGGTTGATCCATTCCTGCTTGTTGCTCAACACGCGCCTTTCGTTCGTCATTTGCGTGTCGAAGGGCATAGCTTGCTTACTGATGGTATTGATCAGCTGACCGACATGGAGAGCTTGTCGATCGATATCTACGATGTGGCGGTTAGTCTCTCGGATGCGAAGCTTATTCACTTCTGTGAACTAAACGCGGGTTTGCACCGCTTGGCACTCAAAGGCGCCGTGTTGGACTCGCTTACCGCTCCTGCTTACAGTGCTATCGCGAGGCTCGAAAAGCTTCACGATCTTGAAATTGATGGTATGCACTGCGAATGCGATCACTTTGACATATTGCTTCGGCCGATTCTCGAACTTCGTGGACCGACGACACTCCGTTGTTTGAGCCTCGAGTGGCTGGCGATTAGCGATGAGACTTTGGGCAATATCGCGATGTTCTGCTCTCATCTTCGGGCGCTGACGATCGCGTCGTGTTTGTCGGTGACCACTGCTGGTGTGGCTCGTCTTACGGAGGCTATGCCTGAGTTGAGCGTTCAACATATTGGTGCTGGTTTCTCTGCGTAAGTATCCCTTGGGCTGTGAGTGGGGTTTTATCTTAATTACGCGTCTATTTTAAGTGTAATGCACGTGCTGATATGGAGTCGGTTTTAGCTTATTTTGATCGATGTGAATTGTATATTTGGTCTTTTTTCACGCAGACTGAGCTCTGCTAGCCAGATTGATTGACAACGCAGTACGCGTGGCAGTTTTTTGTTCACTATTTTTGTCTTATATTTTTACCATCCATCTTCAGATGGGCCAACTGAGTTGTCCTCCATTCTTGTTAACTGGTCGATTAGATAGTTTCTGGGCATTTGATTGTGAACGTTTTAATTCATTAGCTTGCGAGCAAATGCTTGCTGCTTGTGAAGTAGTCTCGTTCAGATTCTGTGATGACACGAGATAGCGACAAAGTCGGTATGTACGCTAGCTCCATCGCACCAGGTAGCGCACGTTTTTGCGACGCATGGATTCGCGGAACCCTTTCGTCTCGATGCAGATGCTTCCTTTTGGAACTCGCTTTTTTCAGTCTTGTCCAGGGTTAGCTCGAGTGAGGTCCATGAGGCCAAATCTTGCCTGCGCTGAGATGAGTTTCATTAGCTCTCTTTCTTGCTGTGCCTACTTTTGCCATATGGCGTATAGTATCTATATTTTTTCAGCCGTTTTGGCCCTTTTTGTGCTCATGTGGCATTCTCGCTCCAGGCGTGAAGTTATACCTTTCGCGTAGAAGTATCTTGCGAAAACTGAAGTGTGTGTTCTTTGTGTTTCTATTTTATCGGCTTCGTCCAGGCTAAAAATTCAGTTTTTAGCTTTACGTTTAATGTGAACGTTTTTTAAAGTATACATACGGTGTCGGCTGTGAACGATCAGTCTGTAGTCAAGGCGAGGGCAGCCCTGAGTAATCGGTCGATGTGGCTGATTATTCTTGCATTTTCCCTGTGAAACCGTTGGTTCTCGCATTTATTAAGCTTGCAGATTGTGCGGTCGCTACTTTTACTTTATGGCATTTGTGCAAGAGATAACCATTCTTTCTTTTCGTCTTTTTCGCAGGTAGTCTGCTTGACGATATTTGAGAAATGTAATAGCAATACAAAATTTGTCACCCTGTCCCCCGTTCGCTCACCTGCCTATAGCCACTGTCCGTTTATGTAATCAAAGCAACTTCTTCGTTATTGAAATAGCGGTATCCTTTCTATTGCAAGCGATGAGGCCGTCATTGAAACGAGCGCGTTGTCGTTCTTCAGCGAAGAAGTGAAGAGAGTCAAGCGAAGTCTGTAGTCCGTACTTTTATCGTCCGACGCTGTTTCGGCTCGCACCACTGGCTTTCCAGGAGCGGCACCGCAGCCCAGAGGTTTTTGATCTAATCAGTTCAGAGACGTATTAAGATTCGACACTCGTTTGCGCACTCAGAAACTTATTCGGCTTTCTTCGCGACCAAGGTTGAAGATGCTAAAGTGCTCTGAAGTTAGATCTTTGCAGTATTTTCAACCGCATCTTCCCCTTTAGGCGCCGGTTTGGTCTGAATTCTTTGACGTCTCTTGCTGGATTTTTTGTGAGCACTAGCTTTAATTTAAGCTCTGTCGCATTGCTATACACTGTTTCAAAGTTCAAAAATTTGTGTAGGTTTTTTCACACGCCTGACTTATTCGAGAATGGAAACTGCATTGTCTGGTGCTAAAAGGATGCGACTTTGCGCTGCTGAAAAGCCCCGACTTCGCAGTGCGAGCCTTGATTTGGCTTTGCTTAATCGCTTGCTTACGAACGCAGATGTTTGGCGACACATATTCCAATTTTGCGGCACAAAGGAACGCGTTTATCTTGGGATGATCGACAAAAGGTGCTACCTAGTACTGCGGTACTCGAGATAGCGTTGATGTATATGTACAATACATTGTGTAGATTCGCGAAGCTAACTCACGAGTTTTGGCGGAGTCAAAAGGCATTTGAGTGGAACAACGCCAAGGCGGTTAGTCGCCACCCTAAAAAGCGCACAGAGGCGTTCATCGCGTTGTGCCTCCGAATCGGCGTCGGCCTTCGTTCGCTGACACTCAGCGACGAGGCGCGTCTGAACTGGGACGGAGATCTCAGCACGATTTGTCGCCAATGTCCGAACATTGAGTCGGTTGAATTTCACTTCACGATCTGCACCGATGACTACGAGTTTCTCCTTCCTCGAGATCTCTACTTTTCCGGGTTTTCGCTCAAGACGCTCCGCTTTGTCGTCGTTGAACCGGAGATTGACGATGACGAGATCGGTCTCTCTGAGGCTCTCAGCCTTTACGTCGGCGCAACGGCGGGCTTCTTTTCTAGCCTTCCACGAACGATTGAAGTTCTTGACGGACTTGAGATGTCTCCCGCTGGCATCAAAGAGATCGACTCCTTCTATTCATGCGTGCATCTCGAAAAGTTCTTCGGCGATCACTCACTGTTGAAGGAGATTCGTCTGAAGGACCTGCGCATTGCAGCGGGCAGGGACGGAAGGTTTGCTCCGTTCAAAACGATTGCTGAGCACTGCCCGCACTTGAAAAAGATCGATTTGAGTGGTGATGTTTGGAACGGCTCTGCTGTGAGTCTTGCCGGCATTGACGCGCTGGTTGACCTAAAGGAACTTCGTTTCCGGTCGTGGGGGATCCTCTCGGATGCTCAGGCTGTGAAGATTTGTGAGCGAAGTCCGCAAGTTGAAGTGCTCGCTATTGCCGGTTTGTGCGATAAATTGGGACTTGTCGGGTTAAATGCATTTGCAAGTCTCACGAAGCTTCGCGTCCTTGAACTTAGCTGCCACGATGGAATGCTCACCTCGTCGCAAATAACGACCGTTGTTCGCACACTAGCTCGAAACTCGGGTGCTTCGCTGCGCCGACTGGAATTGCACGGCGCGTTGGGGGTTTCATCGTCGGCACTCGCAGCTATGGCGATGTATTGCACGAAGCTTCGCTTTCTCGAATGTGAGGTGCTTGTTGGTGATGCCATGCTGGCCTCTGTTCGTCATTTTATCGACTGCATCATTGCTGATCCAATCTGGAATCCAGCTGAGGAAAAACTCAAAATGGACCTTACGTTTATCGTGACATTAACGAACAGGCTGCTTCTGCGTTCGAGCCGCTCACAGCGCCCGCTGCGCATCTTCCGGCTGGCGTCGAGCTTGAAGTGTCTGTCTTCGCGTGAATCTAAGAAGTGGTGCGGCTCAGATGTAATGGGGGCTTGCTCGATCACGAGTTTTTGAAAGCGAGGCAGTTTTTTTGTCGTAAGTGTGCTGTAAGTCGGTAGATAGTTTTGGGAGCAGCTGGTATTGAATTTCGCTTCTTTGGCACTTTTTCATCCAGATTCGAGAATTTTTTGTTCATTCTGTTGGATATGTGCATTTTTAGTACGACTAGCGTGCTGTGCGGTCTTTTTTCGTAGTACATACAAACAGTGTGTGCACTGTAGTCGTTTTCTTGCATATTTCTCACCATTTTCGGTCTCGTTGAGCAAGCAGATAGGTGTGTCGTCTCTTGGTTTTAGCTTCTAGCTGTTTTAAGACTTTTCTAATTTGCAATTTACGCAATCTAGTATGCCAAAGGATAGCTCCAACTTCTAGGTTTTCCTCTACTCCTTCCCTGCTTCAGTCGCCTTGCCGCTGTTCGTTTAAATCATTAGTTTTGCTTTCTAGTCTATCCAGCTCACCGAAGCGTTTCGAGTCAATCAGCACTGTCAAACTCAAACAACTGATTGTGTACTCTGATCTCTTTCGGTGAAATCTTTCGCTGAGTTCTGCAGGCCAGGTTCGGAGAACTTATAGTCTCTACTGATGGCTCTTTCGTACGCCAACTGCATCGCCGAAACTGAGGCGATCGCGAAGGCAATCATGCCCGAGTTTATCACGACGACGTGCGGCACGTGTGGCAAGAACGTTTCTCGCCTCCCGGCGGGAAGCAAGATGAAGTTCTGCACCGCCTGCCACTTCGCGCACTACTGCAGCGCTGAGTGTCAGGCGAAGGTGTGGAAATCTGAGCACAAAGCTGAGTGCAAGCACCTCAAAGGAAAGCTCGAGAAGTGGCGCGATTTTAAGACCAAGTATCGTGTCACCGACGAGAAGGGCGATTTTCGAATGCGGTCACTACTCGTCTTTCGTCTTCTACTCCGACGCGATGCGGGTCTTCTTGCCAAAGCTAAGAGCCCTCTTGCGGTTAAAACTTTCGCTAATCTCCTCGCCGATCCGGAGGACATTTGCAGCATCGCTGACAGAGAGTACAAGAAAGTCAGACTCCACGAGATGGCCGATATTCAACGCTGTGCGGCCTTCCTCTACGACGCAGACATCGACGACGATACGATCTTCGAGTATTGCGAAAAGATCTCGCAACATGCCGTTTTCGGTGCTCGCGATGAGATGGCTCATCCGGGTTGTCCGGGTTCCAAGCCAGTCGCAAGTGTGATGGCGTTATTCGCCGACTTCGAGAACGACGCAAGCACGTCTACATGTCGTCCGAACTCGGAGTTCATAATGTACGAGGGTTGTGGAAAGATGAAGGTCATCCCTTTCCCGGACTTGAATGGAGTGCCTCTTTTCGATGCGCACGATGTGCGGGCGTGGAGGAAGTCGTGGTCGGGAGGACTCCTTCAGACGAAAGGCGCCAGACTTGGACATGTTGAGAGGACTTATTATCGGAGATGCGAGTGCGAACGATGCACTGATCCGGCCGATGATTTCCTTTCGGCTATCACGTGCGGGCAGTGTGGAGCCACAATTCCTGTCGACGATTCGGCCATTCGTCATCACATCGATGCGCGATTAGGCAAGAAAACACCACTCGCCAAGTCGGTCCTGCAACAAGTTCAGCGCTGTCTACCGAAGTCGGTCGACGTTCGACGAGAGATTCTTTCTGTTGAGGATCTAGCGGAGATAACGGGTATGAAGGGGAAGGTCTGTCAGTTCGAGCATTTCGGCGTCGAGCTGAACACCCTTCGACTCGTCTGCTCGTCGTGTAACATGAAGGTGCCGGCTGAGCGGATCCAGCTCGCGTTTGCACTCATGGTTGTTGTCGAGAAAGTGACGAATGATTCGCCCCCACCACCGGCTCTTCTTTACTTACTCAATGAGTTCGATGCGGAGTGCGAGAAGATCTTACCGGATTGTAATGTCTATCGGGGTCGGATGCATCGTCTGATGGCGGACGATCCGAGGATATCGAAGGAGAAACGCGCTCAGCGGCTTATGAAGTGGTTCGATGTGTTGCAGAAGTGCGTTCTGCGTGGTGGTGCTCAACGGCGGCCGGAGTTGCACGCGTTATGTGAAGCGTTGCTCGCGGCGGCGATGCTCAAGGAACTGCGCATCTTTCTCGCTGAATATCTGCAGTTTGTAAAGATTTTTCGCGAGGTTGCCTTAGAGGACCCGCGGGCGAAACTCTTCTTTTTGTGCGCTGAAGACTCATTTGGTCGTCTGTCGTCGGACACGGATTTCTCGAAAGCGTTGTCGACCTTGCCCGAAGTCTGTCTCACTACGCTGGCGAAAGAGTTCCTGGCATTTGGCTGGAGCTGATGGACTCCTTTTGTGAAGGCGAGGCTTCCTCGAGGTGTGTATCTTTTCTATCAGTCGTGCATGTCGAGTTCTCATCCATTTCGGGATTTTAGTGAAATGGACAGGGGATTTTCCGATGCGATCGTCTAAATGCAATATCAGACGATCTTGTTGCGTAATAACGGTGCGGATGGAGCTGCTCGTCAACAGTAGAAATAGAGGAGTTGGCTTTGCGTGTATATTTGAAGGGTTTTGTCAAATTTATTATTTTCTACTCCGACGTTTGATAGAGAAGCTCCGACGTTCGGTTTTTGGTTTTCTGAGAACATACCGTTAACCTTGGATATTAGCTGCAAGAGTTTCGACATGAGCGCTTCTTGTTAGTTGTGTGCTTTTTCAGTGGCACTGCGTCACACGCTTTCGTTGTAGTTGGTTGCCCGGGTACTTCGTCGTGAAGAGCTTGCTTCTGCCCTGTATGACTCTCATTTTTTCGATCAAGAAGCTAGTTAGCGAGGTTCTTTGGATTTTGTTTGCACGTCTATGCTGTCGACTATTTTCACGAGACATTATTTACATGCTGTCATATTTGTTTTCAGTGCATTGAGTTGTGTATACATGGGGAAACTTGGTGGAAGTTTTGAGGTTGCTGTCTTGCATTGACAGCTCTGTAGATTCAGGAGGTGAGGGCTGACAGGTTTACTGAGCTTGCATTATATTGTCTTCGCATTTTCTTCAGTTTCGAGTTGTGCTTTCATGACTGTGTGTTGCTCCGAAACAGCTTTGCCATCATTCTGTGTAGCATGTAGATGATAAAATTAGCGTGTAATTATTGCCGCAAAGACTGATGAGTTGTGTGTCGTATCTTTTCTCCTAACGAAGTGCTACGGGTACACAGCTATCAAGGGAACTTGGAGGCTTTGGAGTTACTGAGCACCAGCTTCATTCTTTCGTGTCTTGTGTAGAGTCAGCGTAAAACCTTTGCACTGACTTATAGACTGCCCGAGGCCATCGCGTGAACAGTCACGCTTGTAAATACGTTCTCGTATTAAAGCAATTTGACCAGGAATAAGGAGTGCCGCTTTTTCATGTGTGCTTTTTCAGTGGCGTAATATATTGCAGACTTACAGTTGTGGTTTGTTGCCAGGGTACATGATTGTGTCATGCAGGACTTACTTTTTCTGCAGCGGCACAGTTTTATTTTTTCGACGCTTTCACGAACTTGATCTGCGGACGTTTGGGGTTAAGCTTGGTACTTGTATATTGTACCCCGTGTGGAGATTCCGAGGCTTGTCGTTTTGTTTTTTTTTGGTACAGCCTCTGTACAAGCTTGAGAGCTGCCTTAGTGCAACCGTAGGGTTTCTGAGCTTCGATTCCATCGCTGCTTTCCTATTATTCTCGATTGCAAGTAGACATAACATTTGCTCTCAATTTCATGCTTCTTGTTTAGCTCATTCGCAGAATGGATTTACCACCAGATGCGAAGAGGTCTGGGCTCGATTCTGCGCAAGCAGGAGTTGTTGAGTCGAGTCGTCGCTCGTCGCTCTTAATAGCATTCCAGGATTCGGTTGTTGACCGATTTCTAGCTAACGCCGACGTTTGGCAGTGCCTTTTCACATTTCTCGGTCTGAAAGAGCGCATTCGCGTCGAGATGGTTAGTAAAAGGTGATAAATGTGTGCGCAGTATTCCAGGTGTTTGACTCGTATAATATTCATCGGATTTAGCCTAGCGTCACTCGTGCGCGAATTTTGGCGATGTCAGAGACTCTTTAGCTTCGGCGATCTGACAGCGATTAGTGGCAATCAAGCTCACGCTGCAATTGCACTTTGTGCTCGTATTGGTGATCAGCTTCGATCTCTCACGCTCACCGACGGAGTGCAGCTCGACTGGCAACACGATCTTCCCTCGATTAGCAAAGAATGCCCTAATATTGAGAGCCTCGATTTTCTCATAACGTTCAGAATTCAGCCTGAACAACATTCCACATCATTTAGCGTTCCACCTTCCGCTCGTTTTGATTCATTTTTAAACCTAACATCACTTCGTTTTATTACGGCTGCACAAGTTGCGGATGACTTCAACGAGGATCTGGTGGTCGACCTTTATGTAGGGGCGCCTATCGCTCTTCTTTTGAGCACTCCGCCTACCATCGAGGTTGTTTCCGGTCTGGAAGTGTTGTTGGCTAGCAAGAAGTCGGCGTTGGCCAAAAGTGACTACATTGGGACGTACGAGCAGTTTGAGCAGTTTTTCGCAGATGGCTCTGCGCTTCGCGAAGTTCGACTCGTTCCGCGTTGGCTCGATTATGCCTCTGTAGGGAGTGCAGCTATTTTTCCCATCATTGCCGAGCGTTGCCCGCATCTGAAAGTACTCGAGCTGCGCGATAGAGCTCAATCTCTTTCTAACTTTTGTCTCACGGGAATCGAAGCGCTGACCGGTTTCCGAGAGCTATGTCTCGAGCTTTTCTTCACGCACCAAGTCACCGACAGTCAGATGATCGTAATCTGTGAGCAGTGTCCCGAGTTGGAGGTTCTTTCGATGTCGCGTTCATGCCATGAGATGGGAGTAGACTCATTTCGTGCTATCGCTATTCTCACCAAGCTTCGTGTTCTTCGCATTCGATGCAACGAGCGCAGATTCAACGACGTCGCGCAGATGACCGACATTATTGTTCGCCTCGCGCTAAACTCTGGCGGTTCTCTTCGGCGTGTTGAACTTCTCGGAGGATGGCTACTCTCGGCATCCGCGATTGAGGCGATGGCATCATTTTGCAAGAAGTTGCGCTATCTGCGGTGTAAGACGTCTGTCGGCATAGTTCGAGCGACATCCATTCGGAATCTCATCGATTCCATTGTCAATGATTCGAGCTGGAATCCGAAGGAGGAGCTCACAATTTATGTTCTTGTCGTTCGTCCATATCGCGCAGACGATGAGTGGCGTGAAGCCTACACTGCGCTGCTAGCACTCTTCGAACCTGAGGCTAATTTGCCGACCAGTGTTCGCTTGCACGTTTTGCACGTTTGTTCAGATTGGTGACTACGCTGTCGCAGCTAGCTAGAGTATAGAGTAAGTTGGCTAAAGTATAAGGAGAGAACTCATTTATGGTCGCGATGTCTCTGCACTTTTCTCAGTTTTCGATGATAGGTTCCAGAGGCCGTAGGCACCGGCGTGGTTTCTTGTGATGGCATTGTTTGAGCAAGCTCCACTGGGTGAAATTTGTCAAGTTTTGCGCCTGTTTCGTTCATTTATTCGTGCTCTTCATAAACACGGCAGTTGTAATAAATTGTTTGGTTCTGTTTCGAGGTGTAACTGTAAAGAGTTTGAGGTGACTGCTTTTTTATCGGTGGCGCATTTTTCTTGATGACACGTGCGTCGTTTGTTGCCAGGGTTCTGCGTAAGCTGCGTAGATGTCATGACTTTTCGATGCATTGACGAACAAGTAGATCGAACGTGAGGTTTGCGAATTTCGTACTTCAGACCCCTCATCGTCTCCTTGCATGTTGACTCTAGAACGTGGCGCAACTACAAAGGAGGTAAGTGTACGCGCCAAATATTTAGCGTGTTGCATTTGTGATAGATTAGTGCAAACTCTGCTTCGCAGGACAAACGGAGGAAAAAGACAAAATATGAAATTGTAGAAACAAGAGTAAAATATGAAAAACTGCAAAAAAGTCAAAAGAATCAAAAACTGCTTAAAGCATTAATTTTGTGTGATTTTCTTCGAAATGTTTCACAAAAAATACTGCTTAATTAATTAAAAGCTTTATTTTTGAATTAAGCGTGCTTCTTTTATTCATAAACGTTAAATATCTTGCATTTTTTTCATATTTTGCTCTTGTTTCTACAATTTTTTGATTTTGTCTTTTTCGTTCTTAGGCCTTGTTGGCCGAAGCAGATTTTTCACTAATTTCAGTCTGTTTCATGGATAGTTTCAGTCTTTTTCATAGAAAAGTATTTTGAAAGTGTTTTAGAAGCGTTCTGCAAGTGTTTTAAAAGTTTTTATATTTGTTTTAAGAACAAGATTTAAGTACAAAGCGAGACAAATATAGGCCATCTTTTTTGTACGCCCCAATTTCACAAGCTCATCAAATCGTGACGTCGTATGCGGACGCGTTTTTTGAGTGAATCATGATGCGGACGCGTTTTTTGAGTGAATCATGATGCGGAGCCTCACACGCTGGTTCTCGAATAGCTGCATGGAGCTGATCGACGAAACTAGCCAAGACGCAAGTCGTTGGATCGTCTGGTAGCAAGTGTGTCCATGTGGACAACAGTGGCGGCCATCCGCGCAACAGCCGGCTATTTTCTTCGAGCGGCATATCGAGCAAGTTAAATACACAAAAGCACAGGGAACGGAAAACGAATATTATGCTTTAGCGATGAGATACAGATGTTTGGTCTGTCTCTGCTAACGTGCTAGAATTGCTAAGTAGAATAGGCAGCTTGTCTCCATTCTAAAATGCTTGTTGTTTCTAGGCTTGAGAAAACCTCTCAATGTAGAAGCGAAACGTTGCCTTGCGTTTTGGTGTTGTCAGTCCGTCTTGTTTGCCCAATAAATTCGTCTTATTGCTGAATTGTGTTGTTTGTGCTAGTTTGATTACAACTAAACACAGCGTCGCATGCTTGTATTATGGGCTGCAAAACCCATTCTTCGATAGCGCACTGCTGTTGACCGCTGGCAATATGCATGTAACCGTCGATGCCCCAGCTTCGACCCCAGCTAAAGTCACACAATTTACGCCCGATTATCGTGGCCGCGCTCCTAGTAGATAACTGAAGCCACAGTCACCGATACCTATTCTTGATTATCCAGTACGGCACGACGTTTCCGTGTATTATCGTCTCGTTGTAGCCGACGAGCAGAACTGACATTTACTTTTCGTCGATCATTGGTACATGTTGGTTCAAGGTAAATGCCTATAATACACGCAATATCGACATCGGTTCATGCGCTCATACAGTACAGCCATCATAGACGTGTACGCAAATAGCTGCCGTAGTCATTTTATTATCATCCTTCGTACACTACGTACTAGAACACAAATAAACACCTGTAGAGCACTTTTGCAACATTACTAAAACATTTTCAAAAAACTTTAAAAACACTTGCAGAACGCTTCTAGAGCACTTTCAAAACACTTTTCCATAAAAAACTGAAACTATTTATGAAACAGACTGAAATTAATGAAAAATCGGCTTCGGGCAACAAGGCCAAAGAACGAAAAAGACAAAATCAAAGAATTGCAGAAACAAGAGCAAAATATGAAAAAAAATGCAAAATTCTTAACGTTTATGAATAAAAGAAACCCGCTTTATTTAGAAATGTAAAGTTCTTTTACGCAGTATTTTTTGTGAAACATTATTAATGCTTTAAGCAGTTTTTGATTTTTGCAGTTTTTCATAATTTACTCTTGTTTTTACAATTTCATATTTTGTTTTTATTTTCGTTTGTTCTGCGAAGCAGAGTTTGCACTAATCTATCATAAATGCAACACGCTAACCGTTTGGTGCGTACACTCACCTCCTCTGTAATAACGCCACGGTATAGGGTCAACATGCAAAGAGACGATGAGGAGTCCGTAGTTTACAAGCGCGTTCCTAATTTCCATGATATCTCCGGCGGGCAGATAGACGCCGGGCTTACTCCACTGCTCGTACTGAAACGCAATATTGCTGCTGTCGTTGTGAAAGCCACACCGCGCTTTCTGAAAACACATAAGACTGCCATCACGACTACACTTTCGGGTAAACGTACCTACCTCCATCTCGTAGTCATAGTCCACCGCGTTTTGAATGCCGTTGTGCATGACGTACTGGAGTGCTCTGAAGGCATTCCCTCCCTGGCAGCCGCTATCTTCGTCAGTGCAATCGACCAGCTGTTGTACCGATAGCGGTACTAGTTTGCCTTTCTTAATCTTGGTTTGTGCTTCAAGTGCTCCGGCCTGCAAAATGAAAATCAACCGAATGCTGGTGGAGCGCATGAAAATGCTCGGGTTGAAATTTCGACAACTTCGGTGGCAGATTTAGCGGTCTATTTCAGCGGCCGGTTATGCAAAGCAGCCGAATCAACAGATTGGTTAACCGATGATAAAATATAATTGTCATCAGACTTTGCCGCTTTCGTGATCAAGCGCAATGCTTGCAGCAGCTGATAAATCACCTTTTTTATCAATTTCTACGTGAAAAGGCAACTTTGGTTCGGTCCCTGCTCAAATATTGAACTCAGATTCTCGTGTTCGAGCACGTCCAAGCTGTGGTCGCAAAATACCTGACGAAAAAACCGTATCTCAATTGGATGCTTTTTGCCCGACATAATCGACGGACGGTCAAAGAGACACAAATCTCATCGCATACGGCGCCACTTACGTGTAAATAATCTTGAAACGCCCCTCAGTTAATTAATTTAGCAAATTTTCATTTTTTTAATAGACCGCTAAATCGGCCACTAAAATCACTGAAGTTTCAGGTCATGCGCTTACTGCGGCAAACGCCCAACTTGAAGCACACGCTCCCTGAAACCAAAATCGGTTTGCACATCTATTTCCACATAAAAAATATAAAAAACGAATCTCAGCTGACTTTTTGTCGGTGTGACTGCTCCTCTCCATCGCCAGTCGAACGATTTTGGCAACGCTAGCGTCTGGCCAGTTCTGTACCTGGCCAGGTTTGACCGGTAAATTTCTTCCCAATGCGCTCTCTCGAGAAGGGTGGTGTTAAGATGATCTTTGGGCTGGAGTAAGCGACAATCATGAAGTATCACGATGCATCCCGGTTCGTGAGTGACTTTATTACCAAATCGGTTTGTGCTGTACGTCTAGGCTGGTAAAAGTCAACTACTACTTACTATTGTCGTTGTCTCTGTGGAATTGTCATCAAGGTCATCGGGCCCAAGTGAAACACCACCGCTGAGCAGTTTCAATAATTCTTCTGTCTCGTTGCTGGCAAAAGTACGTGTTGCGGAAAAGTTCGACCTTTCATCATTATTTGTAAACTTCACCGTCACGAGCGATGCAATGAGAACGACAACAAAAACGCAAAAGATGGATATAGTGATTATCAAACAATTTCGTACTCGCGACGTTAATTTCTGTCAAATTTTCTGGACTAAGCTGAAATGGTCACGTGTTAGATCTCGCGCTGCTGACTGCAATTTGATGTCAGGAGCGACGGGAATGTTGCATCTTTCTGGTTCTTCATCGGCCGACGTTCCGGCTTTCTTCGTGTATATAACTCCAGTAGTTATGAGTTTATTTCTTTTGGCAACGCACGTTTCGGACAACGTAGAAACGAGTTCGTCTGGACCATAAACTTGCTGGTCAGAGAACTGTGCGATAGAGTCGCATTTGCAGATAACGTCAGCAATGCGGCGAATCAGATCACTAAAATCTTTTCGGTCTTGAGCAACTGCCAGCCAGCAGTTTAGCATGATATCATATAAACTTTCGGGGCAACTGAGAGGTTTCGGTAGGCGCTCTCCGTTAATGAGATGATGTGGAAGAAGCAAAAGTGAGACATTCTCGTACGGTTCTGCGCCGAAGCTTGTGATCTCCCATAGGACGACACCGTACGACCACTGAAAATAATGCAAACCGGCTCTTAAAAAAGCTAAGACCAGACTGATCCTTGTCGAGACCCACTGACACAATGTACCAGTTTGGAAATCCTGTACATGTGCTAATGGCTCATCCAAATATAACGTCACCTGCCGAGAAGGAGCGGGTATCCGAAAATTTGCTTCGAAAGGTGATGAACGCTACGTGCAAAAAATAGATTATGTTTATGTGTGTGCCATCGAATCTTTAGGTGAAGTCATATGTGAATGAACTCTAAATAGATGCTCAATTAAGAAGGTATAAGTTTTGACCGAAACCGTTTTTGTCTCATGTAAAAATTTCTCAAACAGGTCTCATTAAAAAATCGACAGTGTCGGGAACTGAAGGTAAACAGAGAGCATATGAAATACTTGTTTGCTAAGACATAATTGCATAAATTACATATTGTTTACTTACTACATCGGTCTTCTGATTAAACTGCTGAATTTGGCGGGTGAATACCTCTAGCGCACACCATCTCCAGGGCAAGCAGGTATTGCTCGTTGGAATCGGGATATAGTTTCCGTCACTGTCTAAGTATCTGCTTAATCCAAAGTCAGCAACCTTAACCGTTAGCTCCTTCGTCACCCTAAAAGTTGGCGCAACGAATGCGCACATGAACATGAAGGCAGTGCGCAGTCCTGTACATACATGCAATTTCGTGCCGCAAGATCTCTGTGAACCATTTTTGCAGTGACGTGCAAGTATTCCATTCCACGCGCAATCTGGTACCCGAATGTCAACAGCTCTTTCATTTCAATATGCTAAAGCACACCACAAAATCGTTAATGAACGCACATGGTTTACTTAGTCAAAAGTTGCCTTCGGTGAATTTTAAACGTTTTTTCCTCATTATCTAATTTTTCAGTTTAGTTGAGCGCACCTGTCCTCTGTTACGCAGCAGACTGAGTAGATCTCCACATTCCATAAATTCCGAAACCAGAACCGGCCGATAGTACTCATCGTGTGCGATTCCGATGAGACCAAGAACGTTTTCGTGTTGCAGATTTTTTATTCGAATACCTTCTTTGGAGAGCTCCAAAATATCTTCAAAATTTAAAGCTAAAAGAAAAACGTGAAGCACACGCGAATGAGTTCGGGCGCGGTAACGACGCTCATCCGTACAGTGTACACTCATTTTATTTTTTCGCGCTATCTCGATTGCGGTGGATCGAAAACCGAGCGCGGATATCAAAAGTAAGAAAGAACGGCCGGTCTGATTATAATGAATGACCAATGAATTTTCGAATACTGTACTTATAGATGTTTCTGAGTGAAGATTTTTGAAATAATTAAAAATACGTTTTTTCAGCTATTAAAGATGTTCTGGAACATTGTCGAACACATGTAGAACGCTAAGCGTTTCATCTTTAGAATGTAGTGACGTTTTCACAAATTTCTAGTCTGCAAACGCAAGCTTCAATCACGAAAAGCTTTGCACGACATGAATGAATGCTTATTGAATGCTCACATGTTTTATCAATCAGCTTTTAGTCATCAACGCTTGATTACCGTGCAGCGTTTTCATGGCGACTTCGCGCTTCTCGTCGTTGCCAGACTCAAATGCACCTTGATACACCTTACCAAAAAAGCCTGAAAACAATTAGAAAACACAGTAACCAGCGCAAATGCGTTTGTATTAAACAACTTACCGCTTCCAAGTAATCGTCCGTGCTTTAGGTGAGCATCATCTAATAGCTGACCTCGAGTTTCCGGAACTTCTTTCAACAGCCTTTGCCAAAATATTCGATTTCTCTCCCTGTCGTGTGCAGAAGGCTGGTCTTTCTTGATCGCGAGGCTGTAGATGTCAAGATTGAGACAGTCTGCGATATTCGGATCAACACAATCCATATTTGCCGCTGTATCTTTGCAGTCAAGTAGTTAGAAAAGATACCGCTACATGTGCCATATTCGTCGTACCCCATACATTTCAGCAAAGTAACCATTGAAGCTGAAGAAGCAAAACAAATAGCACGCACGGATACTCAATGCCTGCTGGCACAGTATGATGATGCAGTCGAAACCACTGTGACAACAAGTCAGATGCACTCATCCTAGAGACTAGTGAAATTGGTCCGAAGCGCTCCGGAGCGTCCGTGTTTTGGCCGGAGTGGAGCGAAGCGATTTGCGCTCCGGCCTTACCCGGAGTGGAGCGGAGCGAAAAGTTTTTGACCCGGAGTGAATTTGACATTTTTCAGAAAATAAAATGAACATCGATAGACAACAAGAG